>JAIUZE010020243.1:0-13973 GCA_022085475.1 Heliosperma pusillum
CCTGGAAAAATTTTCAGACGAGAGTTGAAAAGAAGTACTTGGTCACCGACATTAAATTCTTTCTTAGTTATCCTCTTGTCGTGCCAACGCTTCGTTTTCTCTTGATAAATCCTAGAGTTCTCATAAGCTTGCAAACGAAATTCCTCTAGCTCATTGAGTTGCAAAAGTCGTCTATCAGCGCTAAGCTTAATGTCTAAGTTGAGTTCTTTGATAGCCCAGTAAGCTTTATACTTTAACTCGACAGGAAGATGACATGCCTTTCCATAAACCAATCGATAAGGAGATGTTCCAATCGGGGTTTTGAAAGCTGTGCGATAAGCCCACAAGGTGTCATCGAGGTTATTACTCCAATCAGTTCTAGATCTTGAGACTACTTTCTGGAGAATCGTTTTCAACTCTCTATTTGAGACTTCTACTTGACCGCTGGTCTGAGGGTGGTAGGCTAATCCTCGTCTGTGATACACACCATATTTAGCAAGCAGAGTATCTAACTGCTTCTCTCCAAAATGAGTTCCTCGATCACTAATCACGGCTTTGGGTACACCAAAACGTGGAAAGATGATCTTCTTAAATAGCCGTATCACAGCTCTAGCATCATTGGTGGGAGTGGCAATTGTTTCTACCCATTTAGAAACATAGTCAACAGCGACTAAGATGTAACGATTTCCGTTAGAAAAAGGGAATGGTCCTTGATAGTCAATACCCCAGACATCGAATATTTCAACTTCTAATATGCCGTTTTGAAGCATTTCATGTCTCTTGGATATCTGACCCATTCGTTGACAAGCGTCACAAGCCATAACAAAGTCTTTTGAATCTTTAAACATCGAGGGCCAAAAAAACCCGGATTGTAAGACTTTGGCTACGGTCTTGGACGGACCATGATGACCACCATAAGCAGATGAGTGGCATCCTTATAAAACTCCTTTAACTTCCCACTGGGGGATACATCGTCTATAAAGACCATCAGAACACTGCTTAAAAAGATAAGGATCGTCCCAAACGAAGAATTTTGCATCATGCAAAAATCGTTTCCTTTGGTTATAAGAAAGGTCAGAAGGTAGCTGTCGACTGACAAGAAAATTGGTCATATCAGCATACCAAGGAGAAGAGTCAGTAATCGCCATTAATGAATCATCAGCAAACGAATCATTAATTGGTGTAGGCAATCCTATTTCAGTTACTCTTATCCTTGAAAGATGGTCAGCGACTACATTTTCTGCTCCTTTCTTATCCCGGATCTCTAGATCAAACTCTTGAAGGAGTAAGATCCATCGGATAAGTCGAGGTTTTTCCTCTTTCTTTGAAAGCAGATATTTCAAAGCAGCATGGTCAGTGTAAACAATGACTTTCGATCCGATAAGGTAAGAACGGAATTTGTATAAGGCGTAGACAATGGCAAGAAGTTCTTTTTCAGTGGTGGCATAGTTTATTTGGGCAGGATCTAATGTTTTACTAGCATAGTAAATTGCATGAAGGAACTTTTCCTTTCTTTGCCCTAAAACAACTCCAACGGCGTAATCACTCGCATCGCACATAAGCTCAAATGGAAGATTCCAATCAGGTGACTGGATTATAGGTGCGGTGATTAGAGCGCGTTTGATTTTGTTGAATGCCTCAAGGCATTCCTTCGTGAAATTCAAAGGCGCATCCTTAAAAAGGAGCTCAGTCAGGGGCTTGGCTATTTTAGAAAAATCTTTAATAAACCGTCGGTAGAAACCGGCGTGGCCAAGGAAACTCCTGATTCCTTTTACATTAGCAGGTGGTGGCAGTTGTTCAATAACTTGGATCTTAGCTCGATCCACTTCAATACCTCTTTCAGAAATGATGTGTCCTAAAACTACACCTTCTTTCACCATGAAGTGACACTTTTCCCAATTGAGAACAAGGTCGACTTTTTCACAGCGTTTTAGCACTTTCGACAGATTTGTCAAACAATTATCGAAGGAAATGCCATAGACGCTAAAGTCGTCCATGAATACTTCCATGATAGTCTCAACAAAATCGGAAAAAATACTAGTCATGCAACGCTGGAAAGTTGCAGGTGCATTACACAAGCCAAATGGCATTCGGCGATAAGCAAAAGTGCCATAGGGACAAGTGAAGGTGGTTTTCTCTTGGTCCTCAGGGTGGATAGGAATTTGGAAAAATCCTGAGTAACCATCTAAATAACAGAAATATTTGTGGCAAGCTAACCTCTCTAGCATTTGATCAATGAAGGGCAGAGGATAGTGATCTTTTCTAGTTGATTGATTCAACTTTCTGTAGTCAATGCACATACGCCATCCCGTCACAATCCTTGTGGGGATGAGCTCATTCTTTTCATTTTTGACTACTGTTGTTCCTCCTTTCTTGGGAACAACTTGGACAGGGCTAACCCATTTTGACTCAGAGATTGCATAGATTATGCCAGCATCTAGCAATTTCATAACTTCAGCTTTAACTACTTCTTGCATGTTTGGGTTAAGACGGCGTTGACCTTGAACACAAGGTTTTTGACCTTCTTCTAAGTTAATTCTATGCATGCAAAAATCTGGGCTTATGCCTGTGAGGTCTTCAAGTTTATAACCTATTGCCTTCTTATGTTTTCTCAAGATAGTCAATAAAGAGTTTAACTGATTTTCATTTAGAAGAGCACTCACTATGACCGGCCAAAATTCAGACTCATCTAAAAAAGCATATTTTAGATTCGAAGGAAGAGGTTTAAGTTCAGGTTTATATACTTCTGCCTTAGCAGGAGCATCAATTAAGCTTATAAACTCCTCAACTTCTTCAGACGATATCTCTTTACCAGTCAAGTCCCTTTCCAGCTCACTGATCTCAAAATTGTCATTCTCAGAAATATCCTCTAACAATAAAATTGCTTCTAAAGGATCGTCAATTATTGATGGATACAGAGATTCATCAATGATTGAGTCGACAATGTCAAGAAACCATCAAGGCTCTTCAAGCATAGGGCTCTTCATTGCACTGTTTAAGTTGTAGGTGACCTTATCATCACCTACTTCTAATGTCAATTTTCCATTCTTGACATCGATTACTGCTCCCGCAGTGTGTAGAAATGGCCTTCCTAGAATGATAGGGATTTGCGAATCTTCTGCCATATCTAATACTATAAAATCGACCGGAATGAAATGCTTTCCTACTCTAACAGGTACATCTTCCAAAACTCCCATAGGTTGATTTAGAGAACGATCTGCCATTTGCAGGGTGATACTTGTGCATTTCAGAATTCCCATATTCAATTTTTCGCAAATTGAATAGGGCATAACGCTCACACTAGCACCTAGATCGAATAAAGCTTTATCAATAGTGTAGGTGCCTATAGTGCAAGGTATAGAGAAACTACCAGGATCCTTTAACTTAGGAGGAGACTTATTTTGCAATAACGCACTGCATTCAGCGGTGAATGCGATGATTTCAACATCATCTAAAGTCCTCTTCTTTGTTAAGATATCCTTCATAAATTTCGTGTAAGAAGGGATTTGAGTGATTAATTCAGTGAAGGGAACCGTTACTTGGAGGTTTTTGACAACTTCCATGAATTTACCGAACTGGCTTTCCTTATGATTTCTCCTCAAACGTTGGGGGAATGGAACTTGAATTTTGATGGGTTCCCTTTCAAGTTCATCCTTCTTTTCAGATTTGTCTTCCGCTTCCTTAGCGGTGGATGGTTGGGTTTCTTTTTGGCTTTCTACTGGTGAAGGCTCAACTACTGGTTCTTTGGATTGCTGAGGTTCCGTATAAGTGGTACCACTCCTAAGGGTGATAGCATTTGCGGTGTCCCTCGGTTGTTCACCATGAGGTGGGAGTTAACCTTGTTTTCTTTGGGTAATAGAGGTAGCCAATTGGGCCATTTGAGTTTCAAGCATCTTGATGGCAGCATCTTTAGCTTGATCACTCTTTTGAAATTGAGCAAACATTGAATCCTGTTTTTGAACAACTTGCAGAAGCATGGATTCAATTTTGCTCAAGCTTGAGTCATTTGGTTGGCCTTGAATTTGAGGTGGTTGGTGTTGAGGTTGATTTTATTATGGTTGATTGAAGTTAGGTTGGAATGAAGGTCTCGGGTTTTGAAAACCAGGTGGATTGTAAGGCTTTTTTTGGTGTGGTATGAATGGTTGTTGAGTTTGTTGGTGGGGATTTTGAACGTTGGTACTTTTGTAGGACAAAAACGGGTGGTTTTTCGTGTTTTCGTTATTAAAGTTCGAGAAAGCGTTGCCTTGCCTATATCCTTGATAGGCATTGACTTGCTCTATTGAACTTCTACATTCTTGAAAACTATGCCCTCCAATACCACATGTCTCACATATACCACTACGTGGTTAGTGACGTTGATATGCTCCTTGGATTGGGAAGAGCTTCCTACTTGTTGCTGCAGAAGGGGTAATTGGGCTTCCAAGAGTGCTACTTTACTAGAATCATCCTGCTTGGCTTTGAGTGGTATAGCACGCGAGTTGCTATACTGAGAATCGTGGATTGCCATTGACTCGATAGTCGCACTAGCTATCTCTACATCGATTTGATCGAAACGACCATTGTTAGCGGAGTCGAGGATACGACGCGATTCGCCACAACAACCGTTGTAGAATGTGATAGCCAGGAACCATGAATCAAGGCCATGATGAGGGCATTCTCTTTGTAATTCTTTGTACCTTTCCCATGCCTCATAAAGGCTTTCGTCGCCTCTCTGACGGAATCCAGTAATTTGACTTCGTAAGAGTGCGGTTCGTTCTGGTGGGAAGTACTTTTGATAGAAAGCAAGAGCTAGACCATCCCAGTCGACTATTCCTAAGGCGACTCGGTCAAGACTATTGATCAAGAGTTTTGCCTTTCCTCTTAAAGAGAAGGGAAACAGCATCTCCCTAATCTATTCTTGGGATACTCCAGTTTGTCTAATCGTGGAGCAATAGTCACAGAAGTTTTGGATATGAAGGTTAGGATCTTCTGTGGTATTGCCACCAAATTGATTTCTTTCTATTAGATTCATGAAGGCAGGTTTTATTTCGAAGTTTTGGGCTGTAATTTGAGGTGTAGCGATACCCTTTGGAAGTGTATCTGCAGTGGGTTTAGAATGGTCGGAAAGTCGAACCAGTTTTGCTTGTGAAAATGAAGATAGAATGTTGGTTGAAGGTTGATTGAGTTTTTGAAATGGAGAGGAAAATGGATCTTCTTCTCCTTCAAGATTAGGTAAGATATCCGAGTATTTCTCACGAATACGATCTTAACTTGAAATAGTAGAAGCTTTTGAAATTTCGGTGAATAGCTTTAATTTCCTACGCAAAGTTCTTTCTAGTTCGGGGTCTAAAGGAAAAGGGGTCCCTAGTCTAGAAGATCTGGGCATAAGATAGAAAACTTAAGATGAAAAATCAAGAGAGGTCTAAAGGAATTTGAGTTCCTAAAGACTAGATAAAACTAATCGTGATTAAAATCACAAGAAAAGGAAAAATAAACCGTGCTCCCCGGCAACGGCGCCAAAATTTGATCGTGCCTGTCGTAAGCCCGATACAAAGATAAATTACCCAGACTAGGCTAATAACAAATTAATGTAACTAGGGAAGTAGGGGTCGATCCTCAGGGAGATGGTGTTTCCTTTGGATTGTGAATCGTCTCACAATTGAGTTTTATCTAATGATTTTCTGGGTTTTGGATTTTGTGATGTCTAAACTAATGAATAAAAAAACAAAATAAAAACAAATTGAAATGAAAACGATAAAGCAAATGATAAATTAACAATAATAAAAAGCATCTAGGGAAATAGGTTCACAAATGTAGATTGACATATTGATGAAATTGGATTTAGGATATGCAAATAATTCATTGAGCGTTCGTAAGAATGGTGTGTTCATTACAATCATAGATCAGATGGTCTAGCAGGCTTTTAGTGCGATTTACTAGGTCTTAATCCACTATGTCACGCTTTGTCTATTCAATTCCTGTATATCTACCTTGGAAAAGAATTCCACACTAGTCAATGATTGTGATCAAGAATCGTCAACTATCGTTAAAGTCCAAACATGCATAGACACAATGTTTTAAAAGCACAATTTCTTTTGTCCAATTATCATCTTTTAATCAATCTAACATGGCTATCCTACACCCTAGAAAATTGACTACTCACTCATGATTATGTTGTTATTAACAATGAAAGTTAAGATAAACATATTTAGTTGATTTTGACAATAATTTAGACTCTCTCTATGTGGCGATAATAACGACGCTATATGACAATCTAAGAAATGAAACTATGATTATAACAACATGAAAATGAATCTAATGAAATAGAAAATGATAATCAAATGGAAAGCAATAAAGAACAATAAGCAAAGGATAAATTAGGAATACCTAGGTGACGATCAACGATGAAAGCGATAACAATAATAGAAATCCCTCGCATAGAAATACCGTAATTTGAATTACAACTCTTGAACCCAACAAAGTAGATACAAAGATTGAAATTCTTATTGAACTAAGCTAATGTTTTGATAGGAAATGGACAGAAATAAACTAGAAACAAAAGACAAAAGTAGAAGAGAATCTAAACTAGAAAGACTAAAACTAAAGAGAAATATAAGATTAGATTATGTAAGATGGATTGTATGAGAGTGTGTGTTGTTGTGAGGCTAGATCATCTATTTATAGTATTAGGGTTTCGTGGATAAGAGGTCGGACATTAAATACATAGGGCAAACTTAGGAAGAAGGAGCCGCAATGCTTGGAGCATCACACATCCCCGATCGGGTACACACTTACCCGATCAGGTAAGTCGTCTTCTGGAAGCTCTTGACTAACGCTTCATCTTCCTTTGCTTGACTCGACTTCCAACATCCCCCTTGACTCTACAATCGGGTTTGTTGCTAGGGTATGATGTAAAGCGATGAATTCTCCCGTCTAATTGATTGGTCTTCCGACAACTACGAAACCGTGTTTGCTTCTTCCCTCTCTTAAGATAGTGAACCTTCTTGAAATGCTTTACACATGGTCAAGCTTGCTTCTTCGAATCGTCGGGTTCTAGGCAAATGCTCGGGAATATAGAAAAAGGGCGTAGAAACGTCACTTTCCCTACAAAACAGGTTAGAACACAGGAATTCGCCTAGAAGATGATATTAGCTCATAAAATGGCTTAACAAAGCACAAATGACATACAAAACCGAGCTAAATTGGGGGTTAAAACCATACAAATATTCACCTATCAGAACGCATACACGATGACATTTTGTATATGTGGACTAAATTCCTCCTGCTAGGACGACGATAATAATACGGTTCCTAGTCTAAACCTGGCCAGACTCTCGGAATAAACGTGTTCCGATTCGAAAAGTGATGACGTTTCGCATCCAAGACTCGGTCAATCATAGACGCCGAGTACCCCAAATTCGGTCGATAATTCACGAAAGAGGCGGAAAAGAGCTCAAGCCTCATAACAAGCGGTACGCTACATGCAAATAACACCACCTCGCAAGTACACAACATTTGACGGCCGGGTCGATCAATGCAAAGCGTTCGCCTCCCAACAACGTCGTCGTATCAAGAGGAAATTAGTCCACATATACGAAATGTCATCGTGTATGCGTTCAGGGAAATGCTTATCTCTTGGATGCCTTTTAATCATACTTGCCATGTACACGGTGGTAGTGCGTTTCATTTACCGTGAGAGAGGTCATCATTGTATTGTTATGTGTGGATGGATGATTACATGATTGATTATTCATGATCATACCATGACTTGGCATGGTTTTTTTGTCGAGTCTCAATCTTATCAAACTTATACCGCTAACGGTGAGATGTAAGCCCTAGTGAGCGTATTCGGTTGCCTAAGAGTGTCTTCCCCGAGTCTTTGTATAACATGATGGATTCGGATTTGTATTCCATATGCTCTTATCATTATATTTTGAATTGCCTATCTATCCTTATCGTATCTCACATGTATATCTATATGTATGCATGCTCTATTTTTGTATTTCCTTCTATGTACGTTTAATGTGATATGGCTGGGAGAACCCGGAGTTACTCCCCACTGACTGTGGCGTTCATGTTTTTCATGGATGAACAGGTTACTTGATTGGATGGCTTTTTGCTTGGTATTTTGGGTTCGGGTGTGAGCTAGCGGGCGTTGTCCCTGGATTGAAACACCTCTAGACGATTTTAGCTAGTTTGCTAAACACTTTGACATTTATAATATTTTGAGAGACTTCGTCTCTTTGTTGTATTTCGTACTTTAGTTTGTAATATTTGACACTCCTCGTATACTTCTTCTTGCATGTATAAAAGTTTTTAAAATACCGTATTTCCGCAAATTAATTCACATGCTTGTATGTTTTTATTTTCCCCATTCACGAGGGTTGTCACAGTTGGTATCAGAGCTTTTATCGCTCCCGACGCACACACGTGAACCTTAAACTTAAACTACTTGACCTTGAAATAATAAATGAGAGATGGGTAGAAGTTAAGGACTTTATTTGGTAGTCTATTTGTTTATGCTAATTGATAGGAGTAACTTAATTTGTTTTTGTTTCTTATGAAGATGGTTGGACCTCGAGTAGAAGAGAACGTTGTTCTCGGGGCTCTTACTCAATTTCAGAGAAATCAGCAAGGTGCGGCTAATGTTCGTGCCAACCAAGTCCCTCCTTATAGAGAAGACAATCGCCAAAGAGGCTATGCTTGGGTGGCTAGCCAAATTGCTAGGAGTAATATTACGCCTTTTGGCGGAGAGCCGGACCCTACCGAGCTCTCGGAATGGTTTCGATTGATGGAGAAGCAATTTGACTTATACCAAGTCCGTGAAGAGGACAAGGTAAGGATTCGTCAGTTCTTCCTGGTAAGGGAGGCAGACTACTGGTGGTCGATTGCCAATCCCACCGCTATTCTTGAAATCAATTTCGAGTGGGAATGTTTCAAGTCTCTTGTTGAGGACCAATTTTACCCCATGAAGCTCAAGCAGCAAAGACTCATAGAATTCATCGATTTCAAGCAAGGTGATTTGATGACCCAAGACTTCACCACTCATTTCAACAATCTTGCTCGCTTTGCGCCAGGACTCATCAAGGATGATGAAGATCGAGCATTTTACTATCGTAATAAGCTTATTGCTTTGCTCCAAAGCAAAGTAAGAAGGAGCTCTACATCTTTCGGAGAATTTTTTAATGATGCCCTTCGGGCCGAGGACTCCATGAACGCCTTTAGTGATGGGGCGAAGATGAAGAAGCCATCTCCTTTTTCCTCCTTCAATCCAAGGTCAAACTTCCAGGACAAAAGACCTTTCACTTCCTCTTCTTCTAATGCATATGCTAACCAGAGACGTTCCAATGCTTCCCCTCAAGCTCAAAGTCGATTTTGTGACGGTTGTAGGAAACCCTTTCACCCCGGAGTAGGATGCTATGATAGGCCCCTCTTTTGCTTTTTCTGCAACAAGCCTGGTCACCGCATTCGTGAGTGCCTCTATCGTCAGACTCCCGCACCCGGTGCGAAAAGTAAAGGATCCAGCTATGTACTCAGCCGAGCCGAAGTCGATGCCCCCCGGAGATCGTGACTGGTAGTTTCACTTCCTTAAACCAACCTCGTTTTCTTTTTTCGCCTTCGTCTTTTAATTCCATCTTATCGTAGTCTTTTGATGATGCCTCCTAGCGTTCCTTGTATCATGTTCAATTATCCCTACTCTCTTGAGAGGTAGTTTTCTTATTAGCTAACGTAAGGGTTAGTAGGTGTGTTTTGAAGAAATTTCGAATATGGTACCTAACCGTCCTATTGAACTAGTTTCATGTTTAGATAATTATAAGGAATTGAGGATAAACTTAGGATGAAGCTCTCCTAGTGGTTTTAGACTATGAAAGCTTGATGTTGCAATATCATTTTGAGGATCGAAATAAGCATAATGATAGTTTGTAGTTGTGGTTAAGAATTTTAGTGATCTCTTTAATTGTTACTTGGGATATTGTTGTCTTTAAACGTTGGACCCTAACGGGAATAATTACTTTGTGGAATTTGGATTGGATGATCAGACTTGAGGAATATTGTCATACGCGAAAACCGATGTATTGAGAGTTTGAAAGAGCTAAATAAATTGATTTACAGTCGCATTGCTCTAAGATTGGCAAAATTTAAGTGAAATGAGATTTTATGACTAATCTCTCTTGAGGTTTTGTGATCTAACTCTTGAAGATGAGAAGGTTCATTGTTAATAATTTAGGATAATGAGTTTTGGAATAAATTGGATCAAAGGATTTCATGGTCAGTTTCTTTTACCTTGTGGTTGTTAGCGATCATGTTTCCCTAAATATAAATATTTTGATGGTGGTTTCTAATAAGAGTTTTGATGGAGCTAAGAAGATTAGAGTACGTAATGAATCTTTCATGTGGGTTGTTAGTTGTGGAGTCTACCGTGCCGATGGACCTTAGTAGATTCTAATTGGATTCGAATAATTGGGATTAGTTACTCGAAGTTTCTTGATTATGAAATATTTTTGTAGGAATTTGATGATTGAAAATGTTGAGGATAAATTGCACTCTCTTGAGGACTAGTTTACTCGTGGAGTTTGTGATGTCGAGTTGCGATCGACATTTGAATTGTCATAGATGGAAGATAGTATTGTGGTTCATTCCTCTCTTTTCCCTCAAATTGATCCTTACTCAATCCGCTACTCTTCAATCCTTCCCCTTTTAGTCCATTTTGCTCGTTGGACGTACCTCTTGACATCGCGATTTGTGATTTCGACGTTCGAGTTCATTCTACGTTCGTGTAATGTCGTGTTATTTTGATTTTTTCTTTGAGAAAATCTCCAAATTTCCATATTGCTTTCCTAATTTAACTTTTCAAAGAAGTTTAAAGATGGATTTCGTACCCTCTTTTTGGAGAAAATGGATTTCTTTTGCTTTTATATCTGGATTTTGCGTTTGGTTGGATGTTTGGACTTGTTATTGGAGACGTCTGGTGACTAGTCCTGCACTTACTAGCGTTTGTTTGATTTTCGATTTCACTATTTCGTCATTGATTTGATTTCTGATAGCTAGAGTTCTCGTTCGCGACGGGCACTCTTGTAATTCGTAATTAAAGTTTCGCACTTATGAAAAATTTCCTTAAACCGTTTTCGAAAAGAACATCATTTCATAAATGTTTTTTCCTTATAAAAGTTTTCGTATTAATTTTGAACTTGATACTTTTGTTTCCTACTCTCAAGTTTCGAGGACGAAACTTTTTAAAAGGTGGGGTGATTGTAACACCCGCAAATGTACCCTATTTTTTTAATAGTAAAAATATTTTACGGATACTTTTCAGCGAAATTTAGCTTTAATTTAGAATTTAATTTCTCGAGTCGAATTTAGAATTTCCGAGTTCGTATTTGGATTTTTCGCGAGATTTCAAGTAAATCCCGTCTTAAGTCGTCTTTGACTTTTCTTGACTTTTCCACTTACTCACCTCATACTCCCCCATAACCTATTTCTTTCTCACACAACTCAAACTTTCTTCTTCCTTAAGAAAACCAAAGAAAACCTAGCTTCCATTTCTTCCAAGCTTAGATTCGTCATAACTCGTTCGTTTCTCGCTCAAATTCACGTAAGTTCGTCTTATTCTTCCCCTCTTATCTTCCTCTATCCGTATTGGTAATAAAATTACCGTCTTTCTCGCTTTTCAAACTTTCTGTCTTTCTCAAGTTGAATCATATTCATCTTTTATTTAACTATTTGTAGGTGGTGACCTCCAAGATCCCGACAAAGACTACTTTTTGATCGAATAGGACCTTGACGCGGAGTAAAGACGCAATAAGGTAACGGTGAAGGGTTACTCGATATCATTTACGTGTTTTACATGATTTCTATGTTAGAATTAGTATTTAGAATACGATTAGTAAGCTTAGGATTTGTGTTAATCATGATGATTGTTGTTAGTTGATGATTGTTGATGATGATTATTGATTGTTGATAATTGATAGAAGTGAATTATGAAAATTGAAAATGATTGAATGAGTAATGAAGGCTCTCGGGTGAACTGGGGTTCCCAGCCGGGTACCCGGCCGCCGGTCTGCCCACCGGCTGGGAACACATCAGTAGTGAAAGTTGGATTTTTGTGTGTAGTGATGCTCCCGGCCAAGTGCCCGGCCGCCGGCCCCCAAACCGGCCTGGAACACGCTGCATTTTCTATGAGTTTTTGTGTTATGCTTGTAGCGCAAGCCGGGGTACCGGGCGCCCACTACTACAAATACAGGCAATAACAACGCCCCATCAACAACGCATACTCATGAAAATAAAGAAAAACCGTTGTGGAATGGATAATTATTTTTCCGCGGAATTTTATTAAACCTAATAACAACGGTGTTATTTTTTCGAACGTTGTTATTAGTTTTAACAACGGCGTGAACTAAAATAACCGTTGTAAATAAATTTACTAATAACAACAGTTTATTCTATATCCGTTGTTATTAATTTAGCGCGAAATAATGAAAATTAATAACAACGGGTATGAAAAACCCGTTGTTATAATGTGTTATTAATTTGGCGCATTATTTTGCTTAAATTAATAACAACGGATATGATTTTGTTGGACGTTGTTGTTAGTTGTAACAACGGATTTAACTTTTTTAACCGTTGTAAATAGGTAACCTAATAACAACGGTGAATATGAATATTAACCGTTGTCAATACGTTTAATAAAGATGAAAAAAAACACAGAACACTAATAATACTGTACTGCAACACAAAAACACAAACACAAAGCGATTATACTGCATCACAAAACCACAAACACTAATAATTTATTGATTTCCTGATCGTCTCTTTGTCATCATCTCCGTCTGCTATTTCTTATTAATCATGTATTCTAATAATTTTTCTTTATTGATTTCCTGAATTTCGTTTATTTGTGAATTAGTTGCCTTATACATTGCATTTTTCTGAATTAGTTGGCTTATTATTGAATTAGTTTTAATTAGTTGGATTTTCTGAATTACTTGGCTTACTATATATACTACGAATGTAGATAAATGACTCGAACTTGGATGGATGCTGCGAATATGAGTGACCCAAACTATAAGGATGGTTTAGCTGAATTTTATGAAGTCGTTGCGAACAATTTGAATGGTTCTTCTAGTATTCCATGCCCTTGTGAAAGATGTGGTAATATTAGGTATATGGCTATTCCGGACGTTAAAATTCACCTAGAAAGGTATAGTTTTAGTCGATCCTATACCCGTTGGATTTTTCATGGGGAATCATTAGAGGAAGATAATAATTTTGAAGAAGATGATCTTGAGGTATACGAAAGGATAACTGATGATCCCGAGTTTGCCGAGTATGTTGAGTTGGAAGCAGACGAGTTGAATGTTGGGTCTATAGATAATGAAGAAAAAGATGATGAATCAAATGCTTTTGAAGATGAAAACATTAATTTGGATGACCTTGACAACATGTATAAGAAGTTGTGTGAGTCTGAAGCGCCTCTATACCCTGGTTGTAAGTACACAAAGATGTCGGCTGTGGGGAAGTTGTATAATATCAAGGGGGCAAATGGGGTTAGTGACACATGTTTCACTAGTTTATTAGCCTTGATAAACGACATGCTTCCAGATGGTAATGTTCTTCCCGTTAAGACATATGAGGCTAAAAAACTAATTAGAGGGGTGGGTATGAAATATGAGAAAATACATGCATGTCCAAATGATTTCGTATTGTATCGAAAATTATATCAAAACTTAACCAATTGTCCGGTTTGTTTTGAGTGGCGTTATAAGGATAAGGAAGGGATCCCGGCTAAGGTGTTATGGTATTTTCCAGTGATACCAAGATTCATAAGGATGTTTGCGAATAGCAATGAGTCAAAAATGTTAACTTGGCATGAAACTGGAAGAATAAATGATGGGAAGCTAAGACACCCGGCAGATGGTATGCAATGGAAATCGTTCGACGCTAAGTATCCTGATTTCGGCATTGAACCTAGAAACTTACGTCTAGCGCTGTCCACTGATGGAATGAACCCACATGGA
>JAIUZE010020244.1:0-12275 GCA_022085475.1 Heliosperma pusillum
TGGTTCTGTCGAGTTCTCAATCTTATCAATCTTATACCGCTAACGGTGAGATGCAAAGCCACTAGTGAGCCGTATTCGATTGCCTAAGAGTGTCTTCCCCGAGTCTTGGAATAACATGATGGTTACGGATTTGATTTCTATATGATCTTATCATTATTTATCGAATTGCCTATCTATTCTTATTGTAACTCACATGGATATCTATATATGCATGATTTTACTTTTGTATTTCCTTATATGTAAGTTTAATGTGATATGGCTGGGAGAACCCGGAGTTACTCCCCACTGATTGTGGCGTTCATGTTTTTCATGAATGAACAGGTTGCTTGCATGGATGGCTTTTTGCTTATGCTATTTTGGGGTCGGGTGTGAGCTAGCGGGCGTTGTCCCTGGAAGTTCACCTCTAGACGATTTTTGCTAGTTTTGCTAAACACTTGTTCTTTGTTACATTTTAAGAGACCCCGTCTCTTTGTTGTATTTCCTTACTTAGTTGTAATATTTTGACACTCCTCGTTTATTTAAACTTGCATGTATAAAAGTTTTTAAAATACCGTATTTCCGCATATCTTTTCACATGCTTGTATGTTTTATCTTTCCGCATTCGCGAGGGTTGTCACAGTTGGTATCAGAGCTTTATCGCTCCCGACGCACACACGTGAACCCTAAACTTAAATTACTTGACTTTGAAATAATAAATGAGAGATGGGTAGACTTAAGGACCTAAGGTGGTAGTCTTTGGTGTACTTGATGTTTGTTAGGTTTTAACTTGTTTGTTGATTGTGTTGAGTGATGTTATGTTTGTTTGTATCTACCGTTTTGAGGTGGATCATTGTGTTACTTAGAAGAAGTATCCTCTACCGAATATTGAAGATTGAAAAGCCTAATTGAAGTGTATTTCTTCCTCATCTATGAATTCTCTCGTCCTTATTGTATTATGCTGTCTTCCTTAAATCTAGGTGCTTCTTACTCTTCCATCTTATTTGCCTCTTGGAAATTACTCTTGATAGTCCCTCCATCTTACAATTGGTATCCTTACCTTACCCTTGTAACATTTTTATGGATCTCATACCCATTTGTTGGTGGTATATTATACTTGGTCGGAAGAACCTTGAATTTTGTGGAATATTAGTGTTTGCTAGGATGAATTTGTGATTTGAGGAAAATGGTGTAGATCTAAATTCACCCTATTTGATGATTGGTTGTAACTCTAAGGAAAGGTAGTAAGTAAGATAGTTGATGATTTTAATGCTTGATGCTTGTCATGACTTGTGTGTAAATAGTTCATGATATTCGATGGTGTAAGGTTGAATGAGTTGGCTATGACTTCTTAACTCATTAGTAATTTAGTCTTTTGGACTTAGAAGTTTAGTATTGTTTTGAAGACCATGCTTATGATAGGTCTAATTGGTGTAAATAAGAAGTTTTGAATGACATCTTGAGGTGCGAAATACTTTTGAGGTTAAGTGACGTCTTGTGGTTTCCTATTGTGTGTTTGTGAGTGTAGACTTGTTGGAAAAGCATTTAGCTATAGTTCTTGGGTTTAAAAAAATATGATCTTATCTTGTGGTATCGGAGACTCGTTTGAAGTAGTAAGGTTTCGGTAAGTTGAACCATATTACTTGAGGGTTATAGATATGAGCGAGATTCGATGATGTGACGTATGATGGAAATACCTTGGGACGTTAATGATGATGTTTGGCTTGAGGTTGTACTTTGTTAATAATGAACTCGTGGGCTATATGATGTTGATAATGACGTTTTGTTCTGTGTTCTACTTTGTGGCCTTAGGAGTTGAAAAGAGATTAGTATGGAGAATTCCTTATTGGTTCTTTGGTTTTTGAAACCTTTGGGAATGTGTCAAATTATGGAGTTGAGAGAATGTTACTATGCTTGAGTTGCAATTCCGCATTTGGGAATCCGTGTGATATGAAAGGATGTATGAATTGGGTTGTAGTCGATTTGTCGAATTTTGGCGTACCTTACTTTGATGATTGTGGTACGATGGTCCCTTGTAAGAGACCTTTGTTATTGGGATGAGTTGCTTTACGATCACCCTAGGTTTGAAACGAGAAATTTTGTGGATTAAACCTTAAACCTTTACTCGTGCCATTGTCCCTTTTCATTTCCATTCTTGAATGTTTTTTGTTAAGATTGATCTTTAAGAAATTACAAGCTCGTACTTTCTTTCTTACTCAGATATCTTCATAACTCTACTATCCGTTTTGTTTCTTCCTCAACCTCGTTTTCCTTTTTCGCCTTCGCTTTTTTCATCTTATCGTAGTCGTTAGTGACGCTTCCTAATGTTCCTTGTATCTTGTTCTTTTATCCCTACTCTCTTGAGAGGTAGTTTTTTCTTATTAGCTAACGTAAGGGTTAGTAGGTGTGTTTTGAAGAAGTTTCGAATATGGTACCTAACCGTCCTATTAAACTAGTTTTTTGTTTAGATGATTATAAGGATTTGAGGATAAACTTAGGATGAAACTCTCCTAGTGGTTTTAGACTATGAAAGCTTAATGTTGCAATATCGTTTTGAGGATCGAAATAAGCATAATGATAGTTGGTAGTTATGGTTAAGAATTTTAGTAATTCTTTAAGTGTTACTTTGGAAATTGTGGTCTTTAAATGTTGGACTCTAACGGGAATAATTACCTTGTGGAATTTGGATTGGATGACCAAACTTGAGGAATATTGTCATAAGCGAAAACCGATGTATTGAGAGTTTGAAAGAGCTAAATAAATTGATTTACGGTTGCATTGCCCGATGATTGGCAAAAGTTAAGTGAAATGAGATTGTGTGACTAATCTTTTTTTGAGGTTTTGTGTTTTAACTTTTGAAGATGAGAAAGTTCATTGTAAATTTAGGATAATGAATTTGAAGTAAATTGGATTAAAGGATTTCATGGTAAGTCCTTTACCTTGTGGTTGTTAACGATCATGTTTCCCTAGATATAAATATTTTGTTGGTGGTTTCTAATAAGAGTTTTGATGGAGCTAAGAAGATTAGAGTACGCAATGAATTTTCATGTGGGTGGTTAGTTGTGGAGTCTACCGTGCCGATGGACCTCAGTAGATTCTAATTGGATTTGAATAATTGGGATTTGTTACTCGAAGTTTCGTGATGATGGAATATTTTTGTAGGATTTCTGATGATTGAAAATGATGAGTTGCAAATTGGGTAAATTGCATTCTCTTGAGGATTTGGTTTATTAGTAGATTTAGTGATGTCGAATTCTTGTAGATCTTCCTGCTGACTTTATCTTGATCTTCCTATTCTTAAGAGTTCGATTTATTTCGTTTTTGCGTGTTTTGTATACATTTTGTTACCCTGAATTGTGTGTGAAATGTGCGAGTTGCTTTATGTGCGTGTAATGTCCTGTTATTTGATTTTATCTTTGATAAAACCTTCAAATTTCCATATTATATTTCTAATTTAACGTTTCACCGAAGTTTTAAAGATGAATTTTGTACCTCCTTTTTGGAGAAAATAGATTTCTTTCGCTTTTATATTTGGATTTTGCGTTTGGTTGGATGTTTGCACTTGTTATTGGAGACGTCTGATAACTAGTCCTGCACTTACTAACGTTTGTTTGATTTTCGATTTCACTATTTCGACTTTAATTTGATTTGGATAATTTGAGTTCTCGTTCGCGACGAGCACTCTTGAGATCCGTAAGTAAGTTTCGCACTTATGAAAAATTTCCTTAAACCGTTTCGAGAAGAACATCATTTCATAAATGTTTTCCCTTGTAAAAGCTTTCGTGTTGATTTTGAAAACCGATTCTTGTCCTTGATACTTTTATTTTCTACTCTCAAGTTTCGAGGACGAAACTTTTTAAAAGGTGGGGTGATTGTAACACCCGGAAATGTACCCTATTTTTCTAGTAGAAATATTTTACGAAATCTTTTCAGCAAATTTAAGTTTTAATTTAGAATTTAAAGTTTCGAGTCGAATTTATAATTTCCGAGTTCGTATTTGCAATTTCCGCGAGATTCCATGAGAATCCCGTCTTAAGGCGAGTTTAACTTTTCTTGACTTTTCTTGACTTTTAAGTCGTCTTTGACTTTTCTTGACTTTTGAGCCGCCTTTGACTTTCGTTGACTTTTCCGAATCACCCTACATATACTCCCTCAAACCCTAAACCTAATTCATTTCCTCACAATTCATTTCTTTCCTTCTTCTCAAAGAAACCAAAGAAACCTTGCCTCCATTTTTGATCCGTCTTCAAATCGTCACTACTCCTTCGTTACTCGCTCAAATTCGCGTAAGTTCGTCTTATCCTTCCCCTCTTAGCTTCCTCTATCCATATTGGTAATAAAATTACCGTCTTTCTCGCTTTTTAAATTATCCGTCTTTCTCAAGGTGAATGATATTCATCTTTTATTATCTAATTGGATGTAGGTGGAGACTAGGAACGTTTAGAAACCGTTTAAAGACGCGAAAAGGTAACGGTGAAGGGTTACTCGATATCATTTACGTGTTTTATGTGTTTTCTAGGCTAGTAATCGTATTTAGATTATGGTTAGTATTCTTAGGACTTGTGTTGTTGTTGATTGTAACAACCCGAAAAGTACCCAATTTGCTTAAGCAATAGCTTATGGATACTTTTCAGTAGAACTTAAGTTTTTAATATAGGAATTTTTGTTCCGAGTCGTTTTTTGAAATTCCGCGTTCGTATTTGGAATTTTTGAGAGATTTCATGAAAAGACCGTTTTTGGTCATCTTTGACTTTTCTTGACTTTTAAACCGTCTTTGACTTTTCCTTGATTTTTTAAAGTCGTCATTGACTTTTTATTTATTTTTAAGTCGTCTTAAACTTTTCTGAACTTTTAAGCCATTTTGACTTTTTCCGACTTTTCAGTCAACTTTGACTTTGTTGACTTTCCCGATCGTCTAGCGATTTTGAAGACCAAAATTTTATTTAAAAAAATAAGATTTTTGATTTATTTTTATTTAGATTTATTAGAATTTATGATAATTTAATAAAATTATTTTTGAATTTATTCGGAATTTATAATAAGGTTTTACGGTTTAAACTCGGGAATCATTTAACTATTCCCGACTCATCGTAAATCCCGAAACAAATCCGAAACTCGACTTTGGCATGAGTCACGCGCCCATGTCATCGTTTTCCACTCACATTAGATATTTTAATTCTTTTGATTAAACTAATAGGAATATCTTAGATATTTTCAACTTTATCGATCCGTCAACTTAAACGCCGCAAATCGCTTCAAAAACAGACCCGATTCTCACCATTCTACACGGCTCCTTCCTCTCTAATAGGCCTTGATATTTTCATTTCTTGTGATTAATATAACATAATATCTAGATATTTAATTTAATTAACTTAATATTTAATTTATTATCTTATTATAATAATAAAACCCGAGTCAATTCCGTAACAACAATTTCAAAACCCGACTCATTATTTCCTCTATATTACACGGCACTCACCCCAACATTACTCACCAACAACTTTTCATTTTACAATCAATCAAATTAAGATCTAATTAATCGTTCTTCATCGTTCTTCATTCGTTCTTCGTCGTTCTTCATTTGTTCTTCGTCGTTCTTGAGCAAAATCATCATAAAACCTTCATTTCTTAATTAAATCCGTCCTAACTTATAGTTCTAGAATCTCCTCTTCGCTCTCCATCTTCAAGTACGGTTTAATTTCAAATCCGACAAAATCGTTTTCAACATTTAATTATGGAAAATCAAGTTTAAATTCTAATAATGTTTTTCTTGTCATTTCTTATAAGGGGAAGATTTTGAAGACGAGTTTGGTAACTCGTATATTTTGGGTGAAGATTAGTAGACGGGTTTTTCTTTACTTCTTATTTTGGTGCTACTTGATTTTGCTAGCTAGGTAACAATTCCGATTTACTCGACGAAATAATGTCACATAGCCTTTGTTTCTTTTGTTTTTGGTTCATCTTTTGTTTTTGTTCATGTATTATGATTTATGGTTTTTGGTAGTATCATGATAGGTAGTAATGATTTTTATGTTGTATGGATTTTTAGTTAGTAACATGCTAAGTAGTGGTTATTATTATGTTTTATGAATTTATAGCATGTTTTGTATTCTTGACATATTTTTATGATTTAATTAAAATCATGATTTTTGTATGAATGATTGTTAAAATGGTTTTTTTGTTAATTAAAAACATGTTGGAATTTGTTTGGTGTTGATTGTGGTTGAACCGTGGAGCATGGCTGTGAACCGGACCAAACCAGCCGGTCCAGGCCGGTTCAGACCCGGTCTGGGTTGGTCCATGGTGGGTCCGGGTTTTGGTCTTTGGGTTGTGTCGATGTTTGATGGTTATGTTGTTGTTTTGACGGGTTTTAATTATGTTAAAGCATGCGGGAAATATTAGGAAACGGTTTTAGTAAAGTTGATAAAAAGCCAAAACAGCCCAAAACAGGCCGTGGGGCCCAGTCCAGGCCCGTGTCAAGTTGGCCTAAAATCAGCCCGTGGGTCCCACTTTGGGACTTGTGACGGTTTTTGAGTTTAGTGTTAATTTATCGTGTTTTGTAATTTTAGCAAGTGGGAAATGTTAATAAGTAAAATATTTAATTAAAAAGGTTTTTTCCTATAATTATTATTTCTCACATGTTAGAAATTATGATACGGGATTATAGTTTAAATTTCCATCCTTTAAGTCAAACGGGTTTTCGTAATATTTAATAATTCACATGTTAGAAGTTTTAATAAAATAACATGTAATGAATATGTTGATTTTATGTCTATGTGATAAAGACTCTGTTTCTAGCCGGTTTGACCAAACGGGTTTGGTCAAACTAAGATCTAGTCAGCCCCGTTTGGACTGATGACCCGTCGCGGGACTCGGGTCGGGGATTTGTCTTCAGGTAAGGTTTTATTTTAATGAATGAATGAATAAGCCTTAGTAGATATGAGGCGATATGATATTTGAATATGATTTATATGCAATTAGTCACATGATAGGAAGTTGTTCCCGTGACGGTGTAATTGTATGATATATGTTGTGTTGACTAAGTCCCCATAGAGAATTATGAGTATATGGCGTCTTGACCATTCTAATTCTAAATGAGTATCTTGGACCATGACATTGATAGGCCATACTATCTTTAACGAGCATACGGAGTTTATCGCTTGATAGCTTTTGTGTCACTGGCTTGGGCCTTTTGATACCAAGCCGGGGGCATGGCGTCCTAAGAGTTTCCACTTTGGGGAAGGGAGCCAGCTTAAGTACTAGCCATCTCTGCTTAGGGGGTCGCCTAGTAGAGTTTCTCATGTACGGTTATGTAATGAGACAGGGAATGGGTTAGCTGTTGTCGCTAGGTCTGATCAGTCTAGGGCTAGGATGTTTTCCTACCTTGGGGTATAGACTCGAGTTACAGAAGTCGACTATTGACTGTGCTAAGAACTTGTGCCTGTTTCTAGACGTATTGGTCTTTCATGTATGTATGATTCTATGAGTTCTAGAAGGTGAGATGCAAGCCGGCTAGGATTGATAGAGTTTGGGATTAATCCGGTGTTACTGATTCACATTAATTACGTGTTGATTATATGGTTTTGAGTGTATCCAATGGCCACTTAACGGTAACCTCTGAGCTAGCAATACCAGCTTCCCTACCTTCGTGTTATAGTTTATTATCGGATTACATGATAGCTTTCATATGCTAGGTTATATGTTAGTTAATTGTTTCATAACATGAAAAGCATATCATATTGTTTAAGGTTTTGTATTTTTGCATATACAGTGCGGTATGGTATTCATGTTTTATTAAACTTGACATTTTCGTGGCTTGGAGAACATCGATTTTACTACTTCCCCACGGCTGTGGCTTTCCTTCCGTGTTTATATTTAATGCGGTTGGCAGGTTTGTTATGGCATACTTTGGGTACATTGACGAGCTAGCGAGCGAAGTATTTACCTTGGACCTATATTCGGTTCTTAGGATTGTATATTATTATACACCCTTTTATTTCAGTATTTATACGGGAAACATGTCTCCCGTTTCAGATACTTTTTATTGTATAATATTATTCCCTTATTTGTTATGAACCTTTTTATTTATGACACCTTCGATATGTATTATTATCTTTTATGTATTTAAATAATTTTTTTTTTTTCCGCAAATTTGAGGGTGTCACAGGTGTAATCCCAGGAGTTTGGCTCGAGATAAGCCTCTAGCCCTACTTTAGCTAGCATGTCCCTTGTCAAGTTGAACATGCCTAAGGCATGGAGGGTGGTTGGGCAAAAGAATTTAGTGGCTACAAGAGGGTGAGTGGATATTTGATCCCAAATTTTTTTATACTGAGCTTGCATCCTCTCATAGCCCATGAACACCGCTTCAACCTCGGTGTCGGGCTCACTCACCGCGGCCCTATTATTTTTCCCTTTGCCAAACAACTTAGAGATCTTTGGTGCCATATCTGCAAAATGTAACAAACAACACACCACAACAATAACAAGCAATCACTTGAAAGGTTTTTCACTCAAGCAATTCAACAAACACTTGGTGTGCAACAATTTCAACACCTCAAAAAGCTAGTGTTTGTTGAATTTCTTTACCTTACTCAGAAAACTTTATCCAATCCTAACTACACAATCAAGCAAGGGGAAAGGGGAACTCAACCTAAGACTAAAGCTAGCCTAATTCAAGCAAAAACTTGAAGATTGACGAAAAAAGTCGAGTATGAAGTTATACCTTTGCTTTTCCACAAGATTCAAGTTCCTTGATGATTAGAAATAGGTAGGAATTCGACAATTAGCCTTAAAAACCCAACTAAAGACCCGAAAAAACGAATTTGAGGGAAAACATCTAGGTTTTTTAAGACGGATTTTCTGAGATTTAGGGTGAGTGAGATTGATTTTGGGGTTATTGAGTGTAGAATAATGATTAGGGGGAAGAATGGGATTGATTTTGATGAAAGTTGTGGAAGATTTGAGTGAGAAAGATGGATTTTTGAGGGATTGGGGTGGTTTTGGGTGTGTTTGTCGTGAAAAGCAAAGAAGAAGATGGGGTTGTTGTTTTATGAAGAACACGGGCAAAGGCTGAAGAATAAACCGAAATCTGCTCTCGACGCAGGCTGCGTCGTCACGACGCAGGCTGCGTCCTTCACTGCCGGATGGTTCTTGCTTTTGCACTTAGCAAAAATTTTGCTAAGTGCTCCAAACACCTCCATACTTGCAATTTCACTTCAATGGTCCATAATAACCTCCAATATCTAAATTCCATCGATTCCCGAACTTTTTATCCGTGGCACGCATCCCGAGGCGGCCAAAAACTCGCAAAACTTCACAAAACCGTTAGTAACTTCAAAAAAATTTGTTTGATGCAATGTCTAACTAACTTAAAACAACTTAAATGCTAAGTTTTAACAAAGAAACTTCAAAGAAAAATTCACAAGGATAGAGTATGTACATGTTTTGCCGTTTATTTAGAGTCGATGGCTCGACTTAGCTATTTCAAGCTTTTCAACTTTGATAAATGGGGTCTTCAAGCAAGACCTCTTCTTCCCCCTCCTGGGTACATCCTTGGAAGTAGTGCTTGAGACGGTGGCCATTCACTTTGAGGAGCTTTCCATCCCCGGGCCCCTCCACTTCAATAGCTCCCTGAGTAAACACTTTCTTGACGGTGTAAGGTCCAAACCATCTTGACCTCAACTTGCCCGGAAAGAGCTTAAACCGGTTTTGGAACACAAGAACTTTATCACCTTCCTTGAAAACTCTACTGTTTATCATCCCATCATGCCATCTTCTTGTTTTCTCTTTGTAGATGGAAGAGTTCTCATAAGCATCTTGGCGAATTTCTTCAAGTTCTTGTAATTGAAGCTTCCGGTGCATACCGCTCTCATCTTGGTTTTGGTTGAAAGATTTGATAGCCCAATAGGCTTTGTGCTCAACCTCCACGGGGGGTGGCAAGCCTTGCCATAGATGAGACGGAATGGGGACATGCCAATGGGGGTTTTGAAAGCGGTCCTATATGCCCACAATGCATCAACTAGCCTCTTACTCCAATCCTTTCTATCCGTATTCACCGTCTTTTCAAGTATTCCTTTAATTTCACGGTTTGAGAGTTCGGCTTGCCCGTTTGTTTGTGGGTGGTAGGCCGTGGAAATTTTATGATTCACCCCATACCTCTTAAGAAGGCCTCCAATCACCTTGTTGCAAAAATGGGTCCCCCTATCACTAATGATAGCCCTTGGAAAGCCAAACCGAGAGAATATGTTCTCTTGAATGAAAATGGCTACTACCTTGGCATCATCGGTGCGGGTAGGAATTGCTTCAACCCATTTTGATACATAGTCCACCGCCAAGAGGATGTACAAATAACCACCAGAATTTGGAAAAAGGGCCCATAAAATCAATTCCCCACACATCAAAGATCTCACAATATAGAAGAGGTTGTTGTGGCATCTCATTTCTCTTTGTCAAATTCCCCACCCTTTGACATCGGTCACAAGTCTTTACAAATTTGTGGACATCTTTAAAAAGGCTTGGCCAAAAGAAACCGCATTCAAGCACTTTTCTAGCGGTTCTTTGTGGCCCAAAATGTCCTCCACAAGCATAGTCATGACAATGATGTAAGATGGAAGGGATCTCACTCGCGGGCACACATCTTCTCACAAGTTGATCTTGGCAAAACTTCCACAAGTAAGGATCATCCCATGTATAGTACTTGGCATCGGATTTGACTTTGCTCTTTTGATGAGAAGAGAAATGGCTTGGAAGCCGCTTTGTCACCAAATAGTTGACCATGGTAGCATACCATGGCTCTTCCACTTGTATAGCATAAAGTGATTCATGAGGGAGACCTCCTTCAACCTCCTCAAGAGGGCATGATGGTCTTCCTTCATGGTTTAGCCGGCTCAAATGATCCGCCACCACATTCTTCACCCCTTTCTTGTCCTTTATTTCCACATCAAATTCACTTAGAAGAAGGATCCATCTCAATAACCTTGGCTTTGCATCCTTCTTTGCCACAAGGTATCTAATGGCGGCATGATCGGTGTAGATGATCACCTTTGTGCCCAAGAGATAAGATCGGAATTTTTCTAGAGCATAAATCACACCAAGGAATTCCTTCTCCGTCGTGGAATAGTTCTTTTGAGCATCATTCAAGAGGGTAGAAGCATATTGGATCACATGGGGTCCCTTGTCACTCTTTTGACCCAAAACCACCCCCAATGCATAGTCACTTGCATCGGTCATGATTTCAAATGGAAGATCCCATCGTGGTGCTTGAATAATTGGTGCGGTGACCAATCTCTCCTTCAAGTCATTGAATGCTTTCCTACATTTGTCATCAAAAACAAATTCCGCTTCTTTGTGCAAAAGCTTGCATAAAGGGTTAACAATCTTGGAAAAATCCTTAATAAATCTCCGGTAGAAACCGTCATGTCCTAGAAAAGACCTAATGTCTCGGGTGTTAGAGGGATAAGGTAAGGTTTTGATAATGTCAACCTTAGCCTTATCCACCTCAACCCCCCTTTCCGACACTACATGTCCCAAAACGATGCCACTAGTCACCATGAAATTACATTTTTCAGAGTTTAAAATGAGGTGAGACTCTTGGCATCGCTCTAAGACAAGAGCAAGGTGTTTTAGACATGCATCATAGGAGTCCCCATGGACGGTGAAATCGTCCATGAATACTTCTATGATTCGTTCTACATAGTCGGAGAAAATACTCAACATGCACCGTTGAAAAGTTACCGGTGCATTGCACAAACCAAAGGGCATACGACGATAAGCAAATGTACCAAATGGGCATGTGAATGTGGTCTTGACTTGGTCCTCGGGTGCGATTGGGATTTGAAAATACCCCGAGTACCCGTCAAGGAAACAATAGAAAGCTTTTTCCGCTAGTCTTTCTAACATTTGATCAATAAATGGTAGCGGGAAATGGTCTTTCAATGTTACCGCATTCAAGCGGCGGTAGTCAATACACACCCTCCAACCGGTTTGGGGTCGGGTGGAGACCAAGTCTCCTTGTGCATTCTTGACTACCGTCACTCCTCCCTTTTTGGGTACGACTTGAGTTGGGCTAACCCAACGAGAATCGGAAATAGGGAAAATGATACCCATTTGCAATAGCTTAATTACCCCTTCTTGCACTACCTCCGCCATGGGTGGATTGAGCCTCCTTTGGGGTTGTCGGACCGGTTTGGCATCCACTTCAAGCCGTATCTTGTGCATGCAAGTCACCGGGCTTATCCCTTTTAGGTCCGCTATGCTCCACCCCAATGTTTCCTTATGCTTTTCAAGTAGTGATACCAATT
>JAIUZE010020246.1:0-14996 GCA_022085475.1 Heliosperma pusillum
GTCAATTCTTACAGGGACTAACTGTAGTTCCTAGTTCGGATGACCCGATCACCATCTATTGTGATAATAGTGGTGCCATCTTCCAGGCTAAGGACCCTAAGTCCAGCAACAAGTCTAGGCATGTACAACGGAAGGCTCACATGATCCGAGATTACGTGGAGCAAAGGGAAATAGTGATAGACAAGATTGCTACGGATGATAACGTGGCAGATCCTCTCACTAAACCATTGAGATATGATAAACATGAAGGGCACGTTATTTCCATGGGAATCAAACGTGTTCCTGAGTTGTATTAGTTGTTTTATATGGATTAGACACCTGTATCTTTTTCATAAAAACTATCTATGAAATCATCGTTTTGTTTTATATTTTGTTTTTCATGTGGGTTGTACTGACAACATTGAACACTACAAAGTGAACTGAATTACATTATATTTTTGTTTTGGGTCTGTAATTGCCTACATGAGCTGATAACTCTGGCAATTATTTTGTGACGTCGATTGATGGTGGGTTCAACGAGCCATAAGTCAAACTGTTGACTGATCGATCACATATGCGGGTTATAATGATACTGCGCAGGACATTTTGTGACGACGTTATGGAGTCCTAAATGTTTCAGAACATTAGGTGACAGGTCGTGGATAGGACATCCATAGTGTTCCTAGAGTCGATTCTTTTGACTATCGACTGTCTCTTGAGATAAAGGCAGTTTTTGGGTGACTTTGGTTTCTTTCTCATGGTCGACCGTAACAGGAGGCTAAGTAGATTTTAACTGGGTCATTTCATACTGCGCTTGTATCTGCAAGATTCGAGTTGAAGAAAATATCCAACCTTTATCAGGATATGATATTTCTCAGGGCCACTCGAGGAGCTGTAACTGAAATGCATGGCCATGCTCGAATATAGATTCGTTTATCAGGTAAGTTACTCTCTAGTCGGGGAAACCACTCTTGATACTGATCACTTGTAAACTACGACCTTTGTGAATACGGACTTTGCAAATTGGTTTACATTGAGTGGGAGAAATTTATTATGGATATGAGAATCGGTTATCGCACATACACTTGTCCGGACAAGTGGGAGATTGTTGGAGCCAGTGTCCTCCACAGTTAGTGCAATAACATAAATAAATCTCTGTAGGTTCACAGGGTATACTTTGTATTGTAATCAGTTGATTAACGTTTATCGATAACGGTTGGCTTGCTAGATAAGTTTGACGTTATTGTCATACAGATGGCGGTGATCAACTGGTCCCTAAAAGTCACACCTAAAGGATGTGATTGAGAGATGTGATTGATTGAGAAAATAATCATATTGATGCCTTATTAAATGACTAAAAGGTTAGTCGGTGTTTTTGACTAAAAGGTTAGTCAATGTGATGATGATATAATTATTTAATAACGATTAAATAAGGTTAGCTAAGACGAATTAACTGTAATTCGTAAATTGAATATAAAAGGTTATATTTAATTGTTGTATATAATGTAAGCTAATTAAACATAAACCGTTATAATTAATTGGAAAATTATAAATATACGGATATTTATAATTAATGATGTATTATAATGTCGGTCTTTGACTAATGACGATTATAATATATTACATTATATTAGAAGCTAAAATGACCGGAAAAAGTGTCCAGATACACTCGGGTTTTTCCGGTCAATGGGTAGTTATTTGAGGAGACTAAATCTCCTCATATATGACTACTATTGCCGTGAGAACAAGAGAACAAGAGGAAAAAATTCTAACCTAATTCTATTCTCTCACTTGTGCCTCCATCACACACAACACACAAAAACCTAAAAAGTTAACTGTAACTTTTAATCATCTTTCTAGCAAAGGAGAAGGGCATATCTCAATCTATCTTGGGTGAGACAATTAGGAGGATATCTACTTTGATATCTGTTCTTAGGCCGATTTTGCTAAGGACCAAAGGTTTAATTCATTTTCTCTATATTTACATCGTTTTCATATTTATGACTCGCAATTCATATTATATAATTTTGTTATAATCCTAAATTTTAAGGGGATGTAAACTGTTATTTCCCACAAAAAAAGAATGAAAAAGAAAATGAAAAAATGAAAAAATATAATGAGAAAAAATATTTGGCTGAAGTTTTTGTTGTCTACACCTCCTATGCTTATCATTATTTTGTCGAGGTGTTTTATGGGATTTGTGTTGTATATGCCTAGATTTGTTAAGGCATCAAGCTTAATTTTGATAGTTGGAAGAATGGAACGAGTTCTAATACGGTCTTGTTAGGAACTAGCTTGGCTATTCACCCTCACATTTCCATTAATTGTTTTGCCCCTTCTTACCAATTAACCTCACATATCCATACTTTTGCAAATGTTCGGCACGTGATAGTCCTTGAACGGTGGTTATGCGTGTGTACGGTGCTTGAATCATCTTTCATATTAGTTAGCAATGCATGTTGTGTCGGTCGTAGTCTAGGTGAGTGACTATATTTTCTTCTCCCTTTCTTATACATATTTACTTACCATTTGCTTGTTGAGAGAGGAGTGACCAGTGAGAGTCCGAATTTGGTTGGGTCTAGCAAGGTCGAAAGTCTAATTTATTTCCAAGATTGTATAAATTCGTTCGCTTTCGTATTAAGCTTTGTAACGATTGAATGAGTGCATTAAACTGTTTAGCATTGACTTGTAGCTAGCTCTGAGAATTACTCCATTCCCCTAGGTTCATTTAGTTCCATTTATCTGCATTTAGTTTGCTTGAGGACAAGCAAAGGTTTGGTTTGGGGAAGTTTGATGCGTGTATTTTATATAGACTTTTTAGTCCATTTATGCACGCATTTCTTTGTCATTTAGGTGATATTATGTCACCATATGCCCCTATTTGGCTACTTTGTACTTTTATTACCATTTTATAGGTACAAGCTGCGTAGTAGCGGAAACCGAGCCGAAACAGTCCACTTTGCATGCATTTAGGAGAATGGAGGGAACGGAACAGAAGCTCTTGCATGGGGAAGCGCGAAACCATTCACAATCAAGCCCAAAGCCATGACTAACGTTACATGACAAGCCAGAAGACCTCGATCGACTATGCCTTTGGTCGATCGAGGAGAGTTGAAGGAAGGAAGACCTCGATCGAGCTATATCCTTGCTCGATCGAGTGGTAGCTATTGACAAGTTGGTCGATCGAGTGGAAGAAGTCCTCGATCGACTGGTTTTCTTGAATAAAAGCCTCGATCGAAGGGTATTTTCCCTCGATCGAGTGGAACTTATCACGGGCCTTAAGTCCGTAGTCTAATTAGGGTTTAGAGTCGTGTTTTGCATTATTTAAGACTCTTATTTACGTCATTAGGGATGATCACGAATTAGCATTCTATTCTCATCGATAATTAGTAGACATTAATCTTTCAACATTAGTTTCTGAATTTTAATCTTTAGTTTACATTCGGGTTATCGACGTGGATTTATTCTTTACGCCGGATCGCTAAGATTGTAAACTCTTTCTCTCCTTTATTCTTAACCTTTGTTTTAATCTTAATTACTGTTTACCTTTCTTAATTACTGCGTTGTTATTGTTCATGCTTGTTAATTACGATTTTATTATGTCTATCGTCATATGTTCAATCGTCTTTGTTAGCATCGTTAATAACATGAGTAGCTAATTCCCTTGTATGTTAGGATGAGGAAAACTGTAGTAGAGGCATGTTAGGATAGATTATTTTAGTTAGTCTTGAGTATGAGAATCAGTCTAAGCAATTTAATTGAGGTTAGTTGAATGAGTGCACGCAGGAGACTAGCTAGGTAGTTAACCCCGACCTGGATCGAGAGATTGGAAGGGAAGGCTTGCTTAGAATTGATAGGTGATTCCTTAGAGGATGAGAGTTAATTAGGAAAATCCCTAGGGTGGTTTGAGACCGAGAGGAGAAAACCATTGCCCTTCTCATTGATAGATTGACTGACTTAGTTGACCCGTAGATGCCGATATTGCAGTGGACCGAATCCTAGCATATTCTTCCTTTATCTGATTTATTTCATATTAATTTCTACCTTTATTTCTCTTCCTTTAATCTTATTTAGTTTAGTTAAAACCATTTCAAAACCCCTAGATTGTTACTGGCAGATTTAGATTTCAGTTGGTTAATTTCCTCCCTGTGGAGATCGACCCTACTTCCGCTATCTTCTTAGTTAGTAGACTTAGGCTTTTATTTTTGGTGTATAACGACACGCATCAGGAAGTCCCATTATTTTGCAGGTAAGAACCTTTTTCTCTTTTGTATCTCAACTGTTTGTCTCTTTTCTTGGCTTGGATAACAACATGCATTCTTCTTCTTCTTCATTTTTTTTTTTTCGTTTTTTTCTTTTCATTTGTTGTAGATATGGCCTGATGGAACAACTGTGGTTGATCGAGCCCCCAGGTAATGTGCCAGGATATCGTGCTCGATCAATTGTTATGAGAACCAGGCTCTACATGGTGGACTTCACCCGGATATGCAACTATTGGGAAAATAAGCTGAAGAGTGAAGGTGGCCCGCTGATCCGATGGATCGTGCCATGGTGGCATCTCAGGTCAGTCACTGGAGCATCATCTCTGGACCCGACTCGTTCAGTTCGCATCCCTAGCTTGGAATTTATGATATGTGTATTTCCGGAGAGATTGTTGAGGCAGGTGGGCCTTAAACAGAAAATCCCGAGACTTGAAACCGTTCCCTAGACTGCCCTTGCACATACTGCAGAGTCTTGTTGAGAATGGGCGACTAGGTGGGTTTAAAAACATGTGGTTCATACCCGTTGCAGTTGGCTCTTTATGGGTATCTGGCTTATACTTGCAATGGCGAAAGGCTAGTACCAAAAGTATCTGACTGAAGGGGAACCACGAGCCTGTAGATTACAAGATCCGCGAAGTGGCTAAGGAGAACCAAAAGTATCTGACTGAAGGGGAAGAAAAAGTCGGATTCCTAGTTGTTCGTCCAGCGAAGAAACCGAAGGCAACTCCTGTCGTGAAGATGGTGGTAGATAAAAATGGTAAGGCTAGACCGTGAGAAAGACCGTTGGTGATTAGGTCCGAGATAGCACAAGAGCCCCCGACTCGTGGTCGAGACAAGAAGAATGACAAAGGCGACAAAGGCAAGGGGAAGATGGAAGAATAGCCTTAGTCATATCATATTATTTATTATTATTTTAGTTTTAATAAATGGAGGGGTTTTTAGAATCCTATCCTAGTTTTATTTCAGCATTTATTTTATGTATGTGGCGTATTACTATAATTTATGGGATAATGAATAAAAGATGAAGTTAGTTAAAAAACTGATGAGATTTTCTTTTATTATTCTTATCGAATTTCAAATGCAAACGCATACATCCTTCTATTTACATTTAAAATAATGACGGGTTGAATCTTGTGAAGGAGTGCCTACGTATTCATTAAAAAAATGAAATCAAACCCTACGCGTAGTTCGAAAAAAATTTAAAAGAATAATCGTTCGAAGCAAGAGCATGTAATGAACTTAAAAAAAGGTAGCATGTGCTTTTTACTCACTCCTAAAAGAAGTACAATTCAGTTTATTTGATGACATGAGGATATCCAAATGTCAAAATGGAAGAGCATAGCGACATTAATTTTAACTGGCCAGGGGCCGGTTTTATTTCGTGTCGCACGACCGGCACGTGGGTTACTCGAGGCGCGTTTTTTTACCTATGCTAAGGGTAGTACCGTTTCAATTGGTCTAGGTTGGTAGGGTTAGCGAATTCGTTCCCATCTAAGTCTGTGATTATAACCGCACTCCTGAGAGTATGGATTTGACTAAGAAAGGTCCAACCCAGTTAGGTTTGAATTTTCCTCGTGGATCAACAGGTAGGAGAGTTATGACTGATTTGAGCACCAAATCCCCTTCTTTGATGTTCCTGGACTTAACTCGTTTATTAAAGGCTCGTTTGATACGTGCCTGATATGTCTGTACATTATGTAATGCGCGCAACCTTCGCTCGTCCAAGAGGACAAGTTCATCATATCTATCTTTCTTCCAATCAGCTTCCGGAATTTGACTTTCCAAAAGAATACGTAAAGATGGGATTTCCAGCTCTACTGGTTTACAGCTTCCATCCCGTAAGTCAAATAGAAAGGAGTGGCCCGAGTGGGTGTCCTAACTGAGGTGCGATAGCCCCATAATGCGAAGGGTTTTTTTCTTGGCCAATCGCGGTAATTTTCGATCATTTTATTGAGGATTGTGGCGACATTCTTATTAGCTGCCTCTACCGCGCCATTAGTCTGAGGCATGTAAGGCGAGGAATGATGATGCTTGATTTTGTATTTGGCTAGCAGTTGCTCAGTTTCAGCCTGGAAAAGTGATCCATTAATACTGAGGATTTCATGTCGACAAGCATATCGACAGGTGATATTGGTTTGTATGAACTTTGCCACATTTTTAGCGTTGAGACTAGTGTAGGATGTTGCTCCGACCCATTTAGTGAAATATTCGATAGCTACCAAAATGAAACAGTGACCTCCTGTTCCGGCTGGGGTGATCTTTCCAATGATGTCGATTCCCCAAGCAGAAAATGGCCAAGGAGAGGTCATGTTGTAAAGTATCGAGGGAGGAACATGATGCACGTTCCCGAAGATCTGATAATTGTGGCAGTGTCTGACGTACTTAATACAATATGACTCCATTGTCGTCTAGTAATATCCTAGACGCGTAATTTTCTTTGCCATCATGGGTCCACTCATGTGGGGACCACATTTTCCATCATGAACTTCTTCCATTACCTTTTGTGCTTGCGAACGATCAAGGCAATGCAAGATGACACCAAGAGGTGTACTTTTGTACAACTGTCCTTGCATGAGGAGGTATTGAGAGGCTAGGAGGCGTATGGCGCGTTGTCCTCTCTTTACCATTGAGTTTGAAGTACCATTGAGTTTGAAGTTTAAAATGGTTAGAAACCAGGGTTCCTCTAGGCTTTCTTCTTCATCTGTAAGCTGGTGCACATAGGCTGGTTCTGACCGCCGTTCGATGCATAAAGGCATTTTGATCTTGTTGTCTGGCATATTGATCAAGGCTGCAAGTTTTGCAAGAGCATCTGCGAACTGATTGTCTTCGCGAGGTAGATGTAGATAAGTGACTAGATCAAAGAATTGGGCGACCTGATCTAATCTAACCTGATAGGGTGCTAGACTTTCACTTCGAAATTTCCGTGATCTTGTAACTTGGTTAATGATCATGGAGGAGTCTCCATGAACTCGAAGATTCTTAATGCCTAAATTGATTGCTGCTTGTAGGCCAATGAGGCAAGCTTCATATTCTGCTGCGTTATTTGTGACCTCGAAGTGGAGTTTGACAGATAGTACAATATGCTCACCTTCAGGATAAATGAGCAACACTCCCACTCCAAATCCTCTTAAATTTGATGCGCCATCAAAATAAAGGTCCCACGAGTCTACACAAGTCTGTAGTATGTTCTTGTCTGGAAATGACCACATGTCTAATGCTTGGGCATCGTTGATAGTATTATCTGCCAAAAACTCAGCAATGACGCGTCTCTTTATGAGTTTCAGAGGTATATACTAGAGATCGAACTCTGAGAGCATTAAGGTCCATCTTGCCAAACGTTCGTTGAGAATGGGTTTCTCGAAGAGGTATTTGACGGGGTCCATTTTAGAGTACACCTTGACGAAGTAGCTAAGCATGTAGTGGCGTATCTTCTTTGTTGCCCACATAAGAGCGAGGCATGTCTTTTCGAGAGGTGTGTATTTACACTTATATTCTAAAAACTTCTTACTAAGGTAGTACATAGCTCTTTCTTCTTTTCCAACAGTCTGTGCAAGCATAGCCCCCATGGCTGTTTCTGTGACTGTGAGATATAAACCAAGAGATTGATCTCGTTGGGGAGGCATTAACACTGGTGGCTTAGCAAATATCTCCTTAATCCTGTCAAAGGGTTTTTGACAGTCGTCATCCCATATGGTATGATCTGTTTTATTTAGCTTTTTAAAGATAGGTTCACAGATCATAGTGAGTTTCGATATGAACCGGCTCACATATGGTACCTTGCCAAGGAATCCTCTAACCTCCTTCTCTGTTTAGGGTTGTGGCATTTAGATTAAGGCATTGATCTTGGATGGATCAATTTCTATTCCCCTCTGGTTGACGACATATCCCAGAAGTTTGCCTGATGTTACTCTAAATGCACGTTTTTGAGGATTGAGTCTCATGTTGTATTTGCGCAAGCTGAGGAAGAATTTGCGAAGGTTGTCGATGTGCCCCTTCCTGTCCTTGGACTTGACAATTATATCATCTACGTATACACCTCTACTTCTTTATGCATCATATCATGTAAGAACGTAGTCGCGTCATTAATTAGCCCAAATGACATAAACGTGTAACAATATGTGCCCTATAGAGTGACGCAAGCTGTCTTATGCATATATTCCTTGGCCATTTTTATCTGATTATACCCCGACATACCCATCCTTGAAGGATAACAACGCGTGACCTGCTGTATTATCTACTAATATGTCGATGTGTGGTAAATAGAAATCGTCCTTGGGACTTGCTTTGTTCAAGTCTCTAAAATCAACACAAACCCGGATTCTGCCATCCTTTTTGGGTACAGGGACTACGTTAGCCACCCAGTAAGAGTACTCGGAAACTTTGACGAACCCGGCTTTGAATTGCTTATAGACTTCTTCTTTGATCTTAAGAGCCTATTCAGTCCTCATTCGACGAAGTTTCTGCTTTACAGGTTTCAAACCTGGTTTGATTAGAATTCGGTGTTCTGCAATATCTCTGTTTGATTGGAATTGGGAGATTAGGTCGCATCTGGATTCCTCTATCTTTACGATTTTGGACTTGAGTAAGCATTTCTAAGGTTTCTTTCTTTGTGGGTTTGTACCCCAATCCTAATGGTATCTTTTTGGACTTCCCCTCTTTGTAAGGTGCAAAGGTACTCTTCCTGATGGGGTTCAATGGCATTTCTAGGAAGTATCCCTGGGATTTGAGTATGTGGTTGACCACTAAGTTGGAGTATGGGTTGAAGTATAGAGGTGCCAATTTCCTTTCTACGAGATTTATGCTCTGAAATCCTCCATGCTCATATACTGAATCTGTGACTACTTGGTTGCTGGACATTTTCTCTTTTACAGCCTTGATAGGTGACGAAGTGATCGTCATTACTTTGCCATCTAGAGGAATTTTGATCTTCTGGTGCAAGGTGGATGTTACCGCTTTAGAAGCGTGAATCCAAGGGCTCCTTAGAAGTATATTAAAAGATGTTTTGATGTCCACAATCTGGAAGTTAACCTTTCGCTCAATTGGCCTAATGTCTATAGTGAGGTTGACTAGCCCTACTACCTTACGTCGTGTTCCATCATATGCTCGAACACCTTGGTTGGTAGGAGCCAAATCTGATTCTTTCATATCTAACTTACGTACTGTTTTTAGTGGTATGACATTGACTGCAAAGCCATCATCTACCAAAGTCATTGGTACGTTCTTCTTTAGGCATGTGATTGTGATATATAGAACGAAATTGTGATTGGCACCGAAAGGAGGCAAATCCTCATCTGAAAAAGTAACTGGGTTACTTAGCTTAATTGAGTCTTGAAGGACCAAGTTGACTATGTCGTCAGGTGTAGAGTCGTGCGCTACATTCAACTTTGCCAATGCTTGTAATAAAGCTTGGCGATGGGGAAATGAACTCGCAACTAACTACCAGACTGAAAGATTAGCCTTTGTCTTCTGTAGGTTTTTCAGTAGATGGTCGGTAGATGAATTTTCGCCATCATTTGGGGTGACGACATTGGTGTTAGCAACTGGACCATTAATGGTAGGACCATTCTGAGAGACATTTTGACAAGGACGCCCTGATCGAGTAAGATAGTCTATATCTTGATCTTCGCTAGCTTTGACTATATCTTCACTATATTTGACTTGATAATCTGTCATGAGGTATTCATCCTCATAGTCATCGGCCCATATTCCGTTGACGGTATTAAGTTATCTCAATCTAATTATTTCGGCTTCCAAAGTGATTATTCGCTCACTAGATTATCACATGTTGTGATCACCTCTTGCATCGTAGACTCTTGAGATAGAACTGGAACTCGTGGTATGCTTTCCTGGGGCGCGTCGCCTGGAGTGCGTAGGGATGCTACTATGGTTTCAAGCTCTGAAACTTGCCTACTTACCCTCTTAGCCCATGCGATAAAGTCGTCGATGGTAGGAGAAATGGTGGAATATCTGAAAGTCCATAGACCTTAATTAGACTCCTCTAATTATTTACTAAATTACTTTTTAATTTAGATTATAATGATCTATGCAACATGCATGCAAATATAAAGACATTTATATAAGAGAAGAAATTTCCTCACATTGGTATGGAAAATATAAGGGCACAACAAGAACTCCTTCTTGTTGATCTTGAGCTACAAATATGGTTGAACACAAATAATCTCCAAAGTAGAAGATCTCCTCTTAGTTGCACCAAGATGAACCAAACAATCTACCCTTATTATTAACTAGATAATAAGATAGATAATATACTACTAATATTAGACTATATTACTACACTAGTAATACTTAGGAAATATTAGTATGTGAGAGTTGTAGTGAGAAGATGAGTTTTGAGAGATGAATGATAAAATAAGTAAGAATGAAGAAGTGAAGGAATGAACAACAATTGCTCTCCTTTTATAGCCAAGAGGGCCGGTTATTTCATCACAAAGTGGTGATGATTTCTTCTTATTTTATTGCCATGTAAGGTGGTAATGTGTTGTAGTGAATAAAATGATATCATGTTTGCTATTCATGTCATAAGCATATGTTGCTTATGAGTATAAATAAGAACAACCACCATCATCATTTGACTTCACCACAACCGGCCATGTGAGCCTCAATTTGATCCATTTTGATTTTTGATATTTGTCCCACAAATACTTATTGATCATATGCTTAATTATCTTGTATAATTAAGTGTTAATTTGATCATATAACAATTATATGACACAAATAAATGAATAATATGTACTTAACATTTTAAGTAGTATTCTACCATTATATCAATATATAATGGGTCCCACAATGCTTAGTTAATTTATTTTACAACTCTTTGTAAATATAATTAACTAATTACCTCTATCTCAAAAACCTCAACTAATTTAGTAATTTAACGATTAATTACTAAGTTAAATCTTATTTAATCGTATTAAAATAAGATATAAATTTATTAGTCAATTATCGCATAATTGAAAAATAAGCTTAATCGAATTTGAGTTCTCAACTCATTTTCTAACATTAACTCTCGTACATATCGAATATATGTAATGTACTAATTAACTGTATCGTATACAAATAATTAGTTACTATTTGGATTTCATCCTTTAGGTGTGACCGAAAGGGATCAGTTGATCACCGCCGTCAAACGACAATAACGTCAAACTCTAGTCAGCCAACCGTTATTGATTTACGTTAATCAACTGACTAATCATATATAGTCAATAATTATCCCAATTATATTCCATAATAAGATTTATTATGTGGCGCACTATTGTGGAGGACACCTACTCCAACAATCTCCCACTTGTCTGACACAAGTGTGCGTCACCGATTCTCTTGTCTCTTTATCACATCTCCCACTCAACGCAAGGTGTCTTTCAGGTCGCACTTGCGATTGACAATATCTAGAGTGGTTTTCTCGATAGGGAGAGTAACTGTCTGACCGGAAAATCTACCATAGATCTCTTTCCGAGCGTGGCCACGCATTTACAGTAACTTCTCCTCGAGTGGCCTAAAGATGTTTTACCCAACGTGGGTGGACAATTCCTGTTGATCCATCTACTCTGTATGATGCAGATCACCATGATCCAAAGAAGTCCATCGGCCTCCTTTTACGGCACGACCTAGAACATCAACCAAAACCAATCGGAAACTGCACCGACTCAGATAGACGGTCGCCAGTCAAAAGAATCGACTTATAGGAATAAGATAGAAGACCCTGCCACGACCAGGCATCAAATAATTGATTTAAGGGTCTCTATCATGTCACTGTCCGACAGAGTGTCATACAGTCTGTCTATGTAAACGACCAGTCATCTCCATGACCCCATGGTGCTGAACCAACCATCGATCGACTTACAATCTAGTCATTTTGAGACGTCACCTCATTTGAGTGACTAGGGACAAAATACTAAGTTCGTCCTATTCACTTGAATAGGGTCCAACAATCTATTCGGATAAACAAAGTATTAAATTTAGTCAAACTAAATAAAAGAGTTTAAAATAAAACTCAAACAATAAATGCCATTATCATATATGAAATAATTAATACAACATTCAATTATTACATATTACATAATCTAAAGGAATTCTGGCACACGTCTCAATCCCATTGTTACGACATGACACATGCTTAGCCTTTGAATAAAGGCTTGGTTTAAGGCTCAGCAATGTGTCCATCTGTCCCAACCTTACAATGTCAATTCCTTCCTCTCCACGTAATCTCTAATTACATGGTTTTTCCTAAGTACATGTCTAGACTTGTTACTAGACTTGGGCTCCTTTGCTTGAAAGATAGCCCCACTGTTATCACAATACATCGTGATGGGATCTGTGGCAGTAGGGACTACTCCTAGTCCTTCCAAGAACTGCCGAATCCACACAGCTTCCCTTGCAGCTTCAGACGCTGCAGTACTCTGCTTCTGTTGTAGAATCCCTGAACGCTTTTCTTGAACTCTTCCAGCAAACACAGCTCCTCCATTCATCATATAAACGTAGCCGGATGGGATTTCATATCATCCCTAATCTTTTGGAAACTGGCATCTGTGTTAACCCTTTACACGTAACCTCAGTCTGCCTCCAAACCTAAGAACGAATCCTTGGTCCTTCTCAATACTTAAGGACGTTCTTTCGGTCTATCCAGTGACTCTCACCTGGATTTGCTTGGTAACGACTTGTCATGCTCCAAAGCATATGCAACGTCGGACAGTGAACATCATAGCAATACATGATTGATCCAACGCTGATGCGTAAGGGATCAATTTCATGCGTTCAATCTCCTCGGGTTTCGTAGGGCACTCTGACTTGCTCAAAGTGATCCCACTTCCCATAGGAAGAAAGCCTCTTTTAGAGTCTTTCATGTTGAACCGATCAAGAATCTTATCAATCTAAGTCTCTTGACTTAATGCTAGTATCCTTTTAGATCTATCCCTATAGATCCGGATACCTAAGATGCGCTGGGCTTCTCCTAAGTCTTTCATTTGAAAATGTATTCCTAGCCACTCCTTTACAGAAGTGAGCATTGGAATATCATTCCCAATGAGTAGTATGTCATCTACATACAAGACTAGAAACGTTACTTTACTCCCACTAAACTTCATGTATAAACACGGTTCCTCGACACTTCGAGTGAAACCATTTTGTTTTATTACATGATCGAAACGATGATTCCAACTCCTGGATGCTTGCTTAAGACCATAGAGGGATCTCTTAAGTTTGCATCCCGTTTCTTGTGTTGATGAATCCACAAAACCTTCAGGTTGTGTCATGTACCCTTCCTCTTCTAGAATCCCATTCAAGAAGGCGGTTTTGACATCCATTTGCCAAATCTCATAATTATGAAATGCGGCAACCGCTAAGATAATCCTTATGGATCGAAGCATGGCGACTGGGGCGAAGGTTTCGTCATAGTGAAGACCATGAACTTGGGTGAAACCCTTTGCCACCAATCTAGCTTTATAAACATCATTATGTTTGTCTATGCCACTTTTGATCTTATAGATCCACTTACACTGAAGAGGTCGTACTTCCTTAGGTAAATCAACCAAGTCCCATACTTGATTGTCGTACATAGAATCCATTTCGGATTGCATGGCTCCTAGCCATAGCTTTGAGTCGGGACTAGAAATGGCTGCTTTGTAGGTAGTAGGTTCGTTACTTTCAAAAAGTAACACATTATAGTCATCACCTTCCTCTATAATAACAAGGTATCTATCAGGTGGATGACTAATTCTGCTTGATCTCCTAGGTTCTGAATGAATAATGACCGTACCAGACGAAGAGGGAACGTTTTCCTCGTCATCCTTTTCGGTTTGTGGCTCTTGGACTTCATCAAGTTCAAATTTTCTCCCACTCTTTCTTTTAGAAAAAAAATCATTTTCTAAAAAGACTGCATCACGAGACACAAACACTTTGTCCTCGTGTTTATTGTAGAAGTAATAAGCACGTGATTCCTTTGGATATCCTACAAAAAGACATTTGTCCGATTTGGGTGCGAGTTTATCGTCAGACTTATTCTTAACAAAAGCCTCGCATCCCCAAATTCTCATAAATGACAATAGGAAGCTTTTCCTGTCCTATCTCCATATGGAGTCTGTTTGGCCCGCTTTAGGTCGGGCTCGATTTAGTGAAAATATTACAGATAAGATAGCAAAACCCCAAAAATAATCATGAAGCTCTGTTAGACTCATCATTGATCGAACCATATCTAATAAAGTTCGATTTCTCCTTTCGGATACACCGTTTAATTGAGGTGTTCCAGGAGGAGTCCATTGTGATACTATACCACCATCTTTCAGGTGTGAATCAAATTCATGGTTCAAGTATTCACCACCACGATCGGATCGTAGGGTTTTAATCTTTTTATTCAATTGGTTTTCTACTTCATTTTGAAATTCTTTGAACTTTTCACAAGCATCACTTTTATGCCTCATCAAGTAGACATATCCATATCTACTCAAGTCGTCGGTAAAAGTAATGAAGTAGTGATAACCACCTCTAGCTCGGATAGTCATTGGACCGCATACATCCGTATGTATAAGTCCTAATACTTCACTTGCTCGTGTCCCTTTTCCCCGTAAAAGGAGCACGAGTCATCTTGCCTAGAAGACAAGATTCGCATACCCTAAGATTCGTAATCAATGGTTTGAGTACTTGATGAACAAGTCTCTTTAGCGTTCGTATTTCGTTATATGTGGTCTAAACGACAATGCCAAAGGTATGGATTGATTTGGTTTCACTCTGTTTTGAGCTTCT
>JAIUZE010020251.1:0-21012 GCA_022085475.1 Heliosperma pusillum
GATTTCAAGAGCCTCACATTACTAGAGTCAACTTTGAAGAGCCATATCTCGAGATATAAAAACGACAATCAAGTGATTCTAATTTGAGATGAAAGCTTATCCTCTTAGCTTTCTAACGCCAACAACAACCCTTGATTTTCCCAAGTAACAAAGAAATGACACCCTTTTGAAGTTCAGTGCGCATTGCAGGAAATGCATGACGAGAGTAGGTCGATCGACTTGATGATATAGGTCAATCGTCTTAATGCTATAGGTTGATCGACCTGTCGTTCGTTTTAGGCGGATTAACTTTATAATAATAGCCCATTAGTCATTTATTTTACTATAGTTTTAGACCTAGTATAAAAGTATATTTTACTAGTCTAATTAGGTTTCCAATCCTCTCATGAACTTTATATCTAGAAACTTTCAATCCTTGTAATCCTTCTTCTCTTATTCTCTTCATCTTTGGTAACCTCATTCAACTTTTGTTCTTTCCTTTATTTCCTTTAACCCCCTTCGTATCTCTTCTTCCTATTATTTTCTCTAGTTTTATGTTTAATTATATTTGTCATCTTGTCGTTATGATTAATTTGATTATTGTCCTTATTATTTTTATTGTTAATTTTGCCATGAGTAGCTAAATTGCTTGCTAGGATTTAGGGGAGCCATGGGAAATAAGGTTTATTAACTAGGTTATTAGATCAATAGATTAGTTCATGTCCTTGTTGTTAATTATGAATTAATTGCGATTAGTTGATTAGTGGCCATAATTAAGTTAACTGAATTAGTAAACCCCGCCCTTAGATCGAAAGCCAGGTGAGAGTTAGACCTGTCACAAACATTAGAATGCCATGATAGGTTGCGAGAGCCCGTTAGAAACATTCTAGGGAGATTAGCGATCCGAGAGCACCTTATCACTACCCTTTGGACCGATAACTGAAAACGAACTATAATCCTACCTTGACCCATAATATTCCATGGTGAACCCACAATCCTAGTCCCTTATCCTTATATTTAAACTCGTTTGTACTTCCTTATTCTTTTATTTTTATTGTCATTAGTTTAGTAAACAAATTAAAAGAACCCACATTTGTTACATAGATAGACTTGACTTAGCAAATAGAATACAATAATCCCCCCCCTGTGGATACGACACTACCAGAATTAGGTCTGATACCGACCGTTAAAAACGGTCGTTAAATGTAAATATCGGTATATAAAATGTGTTACCGACCGATTTTTCCTCCTTAGCGTCCGATCGGTCGGTAAATATATTAGTTCGAGACTAGTTGGTTATCTTTGGTAGGTACGCGATTAGCCTATCAAATAATAGCGCCGTTGACGGGGAGACAGTTTTATTTTCTTTTCTTTTGATTTTGTCTGTCTTTTGTCTCAGGGAAATTTTGTTCCTTGATACCATTCTAATGATTTCCATCCAGCTTCTAAAGGGGGAATATGAGAACTTCCACGATTACTCCGGCGGCCCTGTGTGTGCCTTACCATCATAAGAGGTATGATAAAACAAACTAAAGCCTATATTGACTCCATAGTTATGGAAGATTATGGGGATAAGAATATTGAATGACTTACTCTTGAATGTATTAGACCCATTTTTCATTTCAAACAAACATGGATGAGAGCGTGGGTGAGACTATAAAACCCATTGATAAGAATACATAGGATATTGGTAGAAACGTAGAGGACGAGACCAGATGCTCGGTTGATAATCCATTCTTTGAGGTTAATTTGGGACCCCTCTATGACAATGTTACAGAAAGTAAGACACATAGAGGTTCCGTCAAAGCATGTTGTTTTCACTCGCTTATCTTCAATGTTATATGTTTTTGCCCTCCCTAGTTTTTCCCCTTCGAAATTATCATTTTGGAAAAATTTGAAATACCCTTGTATGATGAATTTACCTTCATTGAATATTCGAAAGACATATCACATCAGCTAGGCAAATCATGATTTTGTACTCTTATATGCTTATACACGGTCTTGCTCTTATATATGTTTCTGCGACTCATACTCAAATGAATTTGACCAACTTCTTCAAGCTTTGAGTTGTCTTGATTCATATTATCTTAAGTGGAGATATGGAGTCCCAAGACGGTGTTGAGTCTGGGTCCTAGTACTATGGTACTGATTAGTGGCAGCTGGCCACGATCTACGCTTGTTGTTCGCTGGTTTGGGGAGGTCCATCTTGTATAACTTTGTAAGTTTGCTTTTATTTACTGTATGTTCGTTTGCATTCATTTTGTTTTGCATAGCCATTTTTCCATTATTTTCATAATGATGCCGATTGTTTGTCGAACACAATGAGGGCATTGTGTGGATTGGTTTGGTGAGGGTATACATATGTCTGTTTTGCATTCATATGCATATTTATTACATTTATGCATGCATGGCTTTCTAAAAAAAAGTTAAAAAATGGAAAAATTCATAGAAACGACAAAAATATATTCATTTATTTTTTATTTAGATAGAGTCGTAGTTGAGTCGGAGTGGTTATGGAACAATGATGACCTTGCATTTATACTTGTGATAACACGCTTAAGCCTTGTATATTTGACATCCTTATTTTGAAAAAAAAAATCATTAATCCACGAGTTTTTGATAGATTCTACTGAACAAATACTTGACCTACATTTTGGCAAACTACTTAAACATTATAAGGTTTAGAACTCTCACAAAACCAATGATATTCATGATTGGTTTCATCTATGATGTGAGTATTACTCCTTACTTAGAATGTAATATTAAACTGTATAAGCATGAAATTTGTCTCTTATTGCCTGTATGCACTCGGGTTTGAGGTGGTGACACATGTGTAGAGGTGGCAATCGGGTCAATCAGGTCAGTTACGGGTCGGGTTCAGGCAGTTCGGGTCATGTCAGACTCGGGTTTGGTCGGGTCAAGTTGCTTATTCAGGTCGAGTCGGGTTCGGGTTGGGTCGCTTACGCGTCAGGTTAATCGGGTCAATAACTACAACAGGTCGGTTCAGTTTCTGATCGGTTGACCAATGAGTCGGGATATATCAGGTCAATATGCTTGATCAGGTCGAGACCGATTTGGCTTCGGGTTACTGATGGGTCGAGTATTTTATATTGTCGTCTTAAATTTGAAAATTAATCGGGTCGATTGTCGGGTCGTTCTATTAAAAGATCACTTTTGTATGAATTATAATATTGGATTAGAAGAACTTGATACAAAAGATATTTGTAAAATATAAGAGTATAACACTACTATAAAAGTTGATCATTGTATAATTTCATTGAACACTTATGTTGCTCGACCTCGGTTATAAGTATATGACATGAGTGCCTATCCAGTGTCGGATTCGCCTATATTATGGACAAAAAATAATGTTTTTGGACTAAATTAATCAGTTGTTTATGTAGTTCATAGTTTTGAACATTTGACATATGAAGTATGGCAAGGAACTAAATGAATTACCTATGAAATAGATTTTATTTATTATCTTGACGGTGATTCTACGTATTTAATTTTGAATAGGCTCTATTAGAATGGTGTATTTGAGGTTTGGATTTTAAGATCATAATTAATAACCAAGGTCGGATTGTTTGGTCATAACTCATAACTCTTTCTTCCCTTTATTGTTTTCAATTGAACCAAAACTAAACACTCCCTTTCTCACAAAGCGTTAATTTAAAATTTTCTACACATATCACTTGCAAAATAATTATTAATAAGTTTAACTAGGAATATAGCGTACTAAATTTACAACTGACTATTTATTTTAAGATTACATTTTGTTTTGAAAAATAAAATGAGCGATATTTTTTATATCAAATTTATGAACAAAAAAAACAAACTATAAAGGAATTTAGATTCTTAAAAAAGATTATATGGCTATGAGTCAGGTCGAGTTTAATCGGGTTAAAACGGGTTACATGTCGGTTCAGTTCGGTTTGGGTTAGGTCGGGTTTGTGGGTGAATCGGGTTTCGGGTCGGGTCGGGTCGAGTCACAAGTCGGTTCGGGTCATAACATTTCAGTATCTATCGGTTGACCTTCGTGCCGGTTCAGGTCGGTTTCAGTTCAACAAATTTACGGGTTCTATCAGGTCGGTTTTCGGATAAGTCAGGTCGGTTCTTCGGGTCGGGTCACCTTTTTCCAGCTCTACACATGTGGAGAGGCAATCCTTCCTTTATGTTTTACATTTGAGCCTCACATTAGCCAAATTGCCTTGTTTCGACCCGTTTATTCAATTACATTCCCATATGGCCTATCTTAGTTAGGCTAGTCATGTTGGTAAGTTTGGAAGTTAAAAGTTTTTGGGCAATGTGCTATTGTGTTGATTGATCGTAAAGAAGGTGGAGAAAAAAAAAAAAAAAAAAAGATGAAAAACGAGAAAAAAAAAAAAAAAAAAAAAAAAAGGAAAAAAGAAGTAGAAATCTGTTACTAGTCATATATTTGTCGTTTTCATATTATTTGAGGAGTTGTGGTTATTATTATGAGTGAGTTTATACCACGATTGACATTTTATTTAACTTTGTATGTTGGGTTAATAAGTAGAACATGTTTATTTTAGGTTGCGGTCGGTTCTAGCTTGACTTTTACCTGCACATATCCAAATTATTTTACCCTTTCTTACCCAATTATCTCACCTCACATATAAATGTAACTCCTCGGCATGTGTTTTGGATCTCGAATGGTTGGAGTGTGTATGTACGGTAGCTAGAGATATCTATCATGTTAGATTGCATGCATGCTTTTGTAGGTAGTAGTTAGGTGAGTGGCTATATTCTTTCTTTCCTACAAAATTTATACTCATAATGTGCTTGAATGAATGATGAGCGACTCATGAGAGTCCGACATAGATGGGTCTTGCAAGGTCGATTGTTTGGTAGTCTTCGGTCATTAATTTAACTAGTTTGCATTTGAATTTTTGTACTTTCTTGCTTTGGAATTTATTCATTGGCATGGGTGTCAATATTACATTAAATTGGTTTGACGAGTCATTTGTATAGCTCTGGGTTTTATAACACTCTACTTGTCCCTTGTTTTGTATTTTGTCTATTTCTTGCTTGGGGACAAGCAAGGTGATAAGTGATATTTTGTACTAATTTATCCCCCGTTTTAGCTCGATTTCTATATGATAAGGTGATAAGCAACGAGCTAATATTGCTATTCTAGTTGTTTTGCGTGCTTGGTCTCGTTTTATAGGAAATGAAGCGGTTTTGCTATATTTTCTTACTTTATGGAGCAAAGGCACTAGAATACGAGTTTACGAGGAACCGATGATAGCAATTTCACGATTTGACTACGATTCCGCTACATCCTTCCTCAAGTGGACTCATCTTGGACTTTGACTTTGTTTCTCAAAGAAAAACATCAACCCAAGTCAAAGGAAGACTAGCCCAAGCCCAATTACGTGTTACATTGACCAAGACCAAGGCATAGGATTCCGTGCCCAAAGACGAAATTGGAAGAGACGAAAAAATCCATCAGGGTTACATACCCGATCGGATTTACACATACCCGATCGGGTATGTCTACTAATGAACGTCTCTTGGCTCTCCTTCTACCAAGCTTTAATGGAGTGTTTTATGGCTTTGTCTAGGGTACGAAGTTGGACGCTGATGTGCAGCTATGCATCCCTATAAAAGCCAAGGATCAACAAATACAATTAACACAATTTACACAATAGAAACAATCAAAAACACAATTAGCATACAACACAATAGTTTACATCTTTCTTTCATACAAGTTTTAGATTATAGTTTATAGTTTATGCAATCTTAGACTACTTTTATAGCAATTTCCAAGTACTTTTCTAGTGTTCCTATAAGCATTTGTCATTACATTGGGTTGGATATTTGTTCTTTGCTTTCTTTCTTACATAATTTGCATTCCAGTATCGGTAATTTTCTATCCTTTATTTACGCAATTTCCGACATCATTGTTGTGACACCCTCAAATTTGCGGAAAGAAAAAAAATTTATTTAAATACATAAACGAAATATGATAATACATAACGAAGGTGTCATAACATAAAAAGGTCATTACAAAACGAAAATACTATTATACAAAATAAATCTACAAGACGGGAGACATATCTCCCGTATAAATACGGAAATAAAAGTGTGTACAATAATATACAAACTATGAACCGAATATAGGTCCAAGGTAAAAACTTCGCTCTCTAGCTCGTCCATGTACCCCAAATATGCAACACCACCTGTTCGACCGCATTAAATATAAACACGGAAGCCACAGTCAGTGGGGAGTAACTCCGAGTTCTCCCAGCCACGAAATGTCGAGTTTAATTAAACATGAATAACATAAAAGCAATGTATCTGGGAAATACAAAACTTTAACATATAAGATATGCTTTTCATGTTATGAAACAAATAACTAACATATAACCTATCATATGAAAGCTATCATGTGAATCCGATAATAAAATATAACTCGAGGTAGGGAAGCTGGTATGCTGGCTCAGCGGTTACCATGTAACATGGCCCTGATACACTCAGACCCTAATCAACACGTAATCATGTGAATCAGTTAACAATCGGTAATCCAAACTCTATCAATCCTAGCCGGCTTGCATCTCACCTTCTAGAACTCATAAAATCATACAAACATGAAAGACCAATACTTCTACAAACAGGCATAAGTTCCTAGTACAGTTAATAGAAGACTTCTGTAACTCGAGGCTATACCACAAGGTAGTAAAACATCCTAGTCCTAGACTGATCAGACCTAGTAACAACAGCTATTCCATTCCCCGTCTCGTGACCAGAAGTACACAAGAAACTCTACTAGGCGACCCCCTAAGCAGAGATGGCTAGTACTTAAGCTGGCTCCAACCCCAAAACGGATTAGGTAACCATGCCCCGACTGGGATATAAACCCACCAATCCGGGACACAAAAGCTATTAACCATGAACTATATACTCGTTAAAGACAGTACGGACCTATCAATGTCATGGTCCAAGATACTCATTTAGAATTACAATGGCCGAACCAAAATAATATCTTAACTCAGAGGTTACCTTTAAAACATGGCCAAGATACGACTTAACATGCCATATAATCGTAATTCTCTATGGGTACTTAGTCAACACGACACCAACCATATAATTAAACAGTCACAGGAAAACATCCTATCATGTGACTAATTGCATATCAATAAAATCATATATCATATCGCCTCATATCTATTAAGGCTAATTCATTAATTAAATACAACCATACATGAAGACAACCCCCCGACCCGAGTCCCGCGACGGGTCATCAGTCAAATCGGGGCTGACTAGATCTTAGTTTGACCAAACCCGTTGGATCAAACCGGCTAGAAGCAGAGTCTTTATCACATAGACATAAAATCAACATATGCATTACATGTTATTTTATTACTACTTCTAACATGTGAAATATCATATTATACCCCAAAACCCGCTTGACTTAAATGATTTCAACGTAAACTAATCTCGTATTATAATTTCTAACATGTGAGAAAATAATAATTTTATGAAAACCTTTTTAATTAAATATTTTACTTATTAATATTTCCCACTTGCTAAATATTACAAAACACGATAAAAATGACGATAACTCAAAAACCGACACGAGTCCCAAGGTGGGACCCACGGGCTGAATTGGGCCGGACCCACATAGGCCTGTTTTGGGCCCCACGGCTGTTTTGGCTGAAAAATGGCAGATTTTTACAACTTTCATTAAAACCGTTTCCTAATAATTCCCGCATGCTTTAACGTATTTAAAACCCGTCAAAACAACAACCCATCAATCAAACATCGACACAACCCAAAGACCAAAACCCGGACCCACCATGGACCAACCCAGACCGGTCTGAACCGGCCTGGACCGGCCTGGTTTGGTCCGATTCAGCTGCCACCCCACGGTTCACCCATCAATCCCCACCAAATCAATTCCAAACTTGTTTTTAATCAACAAACACCCATTTTAACATCCATCATACAAAATCATAACTTATTAAAAATCATCAAAATTTGTCAAGAACACTAGACTTGTTAAAATTTCATAAACAACATAAAAATCATAACTTGTTAAAAATCATCAAAAATTCATCAAGAACAACAAACTTGTTAAAATTTCCTAAACCACATAAAAATCATAACTTAGTAAAATCATTAAAATTCTTCAAGAACAATTAATCAACATAAAAATTTCCTACAACATAAAAATCATCAAGAACAATAAATCATCATAAAATTCCATAAAACATAAAAATCATCAAGAATCATAAAACAACATAAAAATTCCATACAACATAAAAAAATTATCAAAAATCATAAAACAACATAATAACCACTACTTAACATATTACTAACTAAAAATCCATAAATCATAAAACATGAACCAAAAATAAAGATGAACCAAAATCCAAATAAATAAAACTAAAAGCTAAGTTACTAACTAAAATCCTACATAACCATAACATGAACCTAAACTAAAAGCTATGTGACATTAATTCGTCGAGTAAATCGGAAATGTTACCTTAGCTAGCAAAATCCACTTAGCACAAAATAATAATAAGTATATAATAAGAACACCCCTTCTACTAATCTTCACCCAATATATACGAGTCTCCAAACTCGTCTTCAAAATCTTCCCCTATAAGAAATAACAAGAAAACAATTATTAGAACTAAAACTTAATTTCCATAATTAAAGTGTTGAAAACGATCTTGACGGAATTGAAATTAAACCATACGTGAAGATGGAGAGCGAAGAGGAGATCCTAGAAATATAAATTAGGAAGGATTTAATTAAGAAACGAAGATTTTATGAAGGTTTTGCTCAAGAACGATGAAGAACAAAAGATGAACGATGAAGAACACGAAGAACGATTAAATAAAGTGATGTTTTGATCTTTATTTGATTTGTTGAAAGATGAAAAGTTGTTTGTGAGTAAAGTGGAGTGGAGTTGGCCGTGAGTTTATAGACCAATAAAGGTGTTGAGTTTTGAAATTGTTGTTCCGTAATTGACTCGCGTTTAATAATTATTTTACGGTAAACGATTAAATATAATTAACGATAAAGTTAATTACACCAAATATCTAGATATTAAGATATTGTATTCAAAAGTAATGAAATATCAAGTCCTATTAGAGGACTTTTGAGCCGTGTGGAATGGTGAGAAAACGGGTCTGATTTCGAGCGTTTGGCGTAATTTTCGTTAATTGATCGATAAAGCGAATAGTGATCTAGATATTATGATATTGTAATCAAAAGTAATCAAAATATCAAGGCTATTAGAGGACTTTAAGGAGCCGTGTGGTTTGAGGTGATTCGGGTCTGTTTTGCTCGATTTGCGTAATCTCCGTTGACGGATCGATAAAGTAACAAATATCTAAGATATTTGTATTATTTTAATCGAATCAATTAAAATATCCAATCGTGAGTGGAAAACGATGACATGGCCGCGTGACTCATGCCAAAGTCGAGTTTCGATTTTGTTGCGCGCTTTACGATGCGTCGGGAATAGTTAAATGACGATTGGTTAAACCGTACAAGTTATTCTTTAAATTCCAAATAAATTCAAAATAATTATATTAAATTATGATAAATCTTTATAAATCTAAATAAAAATAAATCAAAAATATAATTTTTTTTTTAAATAAAATTTCGGTCTTCAAAATTGTAAGACGAGTCGGGAAAAGTCAACGAAAGTCAAAATCGACTAAAAAGTCGGAAAAAGTCGAAAATGACTTAAAAGTCCAGAAAAGTTTAAGACGACTTTAAAAGTCAAGAAAAGTCAATGACAACTTTAAAAAGTCAAGAAAAGTCAAAGACGATTTAAAAGTCAAGAAAAGTCAAAGATGACCAAAAACGGTCTTTTCATGAAATCTCTCAAAAGTTCTAAATACGAACGCGGAATTTCAAAATAAGACTCGGAACAAAAATTCCTATATTAAAACTTAAGTTCTACTGAAAAGTATCCATAAGCTATTGCTTAAACAAATTGGGTACTTTTCGGGTTGTTACAATTGTTCTCTCTTTATAGTATTCATGTTAGTTGTATTGTTTTCATCATATTGAGTTCATGAATTATAATCTCATTAGTCTTGTTTTTATATTATTGTTGGTAGGAATTCCATATAAAAATAATCTAGTCAAAACCAAAATATTGTTTAATATGTCATATTCTATTTTGCCTAATTATATAATAAACATCATAAAATTCATCATTAGAATCATTACTAATATAATCACCTTAATCATTTTAGCACTTTTATTTCGTAGTTTAATTTTGTTTATCATTTTCCTCTTAATTTATTTAATCACATAAATTAAATATAAAATTGTAAGATTATCATTATATAGATACAATAAATAAAGTTGAAATATTGAAATGATTTGCTAGTTAAAATGAATTAAAAGAAGAGTCGATACCAATAGAACCACCTAGTTTGTTTCTTCCTTTGGTCGTGTCAAATTCTATAACTTTGTTTAGTGGCCATAAGCAATTGTTTGTATTAGTCAATTTTCGTCTTAGAAACGAGAGTTAGGATGGGAATTAGGACTACCAATAAGGGTTTAGTGACCTAACCAGGCTGAGAGGACGTTAGAACCCATTAAAAAGTCGGTACGAATCCGAGAGGAATATACCGCTACAAGGCTTAGACAATCGTAGTAATTCTAATATTGGTATCAATAAAGCTTTTAAATCATTTGACATGAATTTCTAATTCTCTATATCAGTTTGATTAGATAGTTTATTTTATCGTTTTAGTTAGTTTATTTTACCGTCATTTTATTTCCGTTCTTAGATAGTTTATTTTATTGTCATTTGTTAGTTTATTAGTTTTCTATTATTGTAGTTAGGTAGTTTTTCAATATTGTCAATTTAATTATCGTTCTTAGTTAGATTTAATTATCGTCACCTTTCTTTCCGTCAATTAGATTAGATTTATTTTTATTGCAATTTCCATACTCGTCATTTGAATATCGTCATTACATACTTGTCATTTTATTTCATGTTAGTAGTTTAGACAATCACCCCAAATGAATCGAACTTAAATGAAAATCACCCCATAGCAATTCATAGTTAACACGTACTCCCTGAGGATCGATCCCTACTTCCCTAATTACATTCCTTATGTTGTTAGCCTAAGTGATTATTTTTGTATCGGGACTGCGACAGAACCCGGTCAAATTTTGGCGCCGTTGCCGGGGAGCACGGTTTTGTTTATCTATGTATTGCTGATTTTTGTTTAAAATTCTAACATTTTTAGGTGCAACCGTACCTTAAAATCATTACTTACTTTCCTTTTTGTGTTTTTCTTGTAGGTTGACAAAAAATGGTGCGAACAAAAGAAGATCCTAAGTTCCGGGTTTTTGAACTTGCCAATGGGATCCTAAGGGTCCATATCACTCTAATTGCTCTCATTGAAGGTAACCAATTCAGTGGTGAGCCAAATGAAAACCCAGCACACCATATCCAAACCTTTTGTGAGTTGTGTCAAACTTTTATGAGGGAGGGGATCACCCAAAACCAAATCAAAGAAACTCTCTTTCCTTTATCACTAAAGAGAGAAGCTAAATGATGGTTCACCCGTCGTCTAAAGGATGCCACAAAACCAATGGAGTGGGAAGAGATCGTTATAGCTTTCCATCGTAGGTTTATACCTCAATCCACCACGTCAAACCTATCGAGTAATTCACAAAAAGAAAGTGGGTAAGGTTCCCAAAGTAATGGGGGAGAGCGAAAGAAAAGCTGAGTGGAAACCTCAAGTGATGTTGACACTACCATTTTCTAAGCCTGTCTCGTTCCATCAATAAAACCACCCCAAAAAGTACTTTATATCGCCCAAAAGTTTTTAACCCATTTACCTCACCAACAACCCCTTGTGAACTTTGTGGAGGAATAGGGCATGTACCTCAAAGATGTGGGAATAAACTCACACCATTAAACCCCTTTCACCCACAATTTCGCCAGACTCAACCTACTAATACACCTCATACCATTCCGTACTCATCCTTTCAAAATGATCAAGCAATAGCAAAAGTAGACTCCAAGTTGAGGGAAGTGATCCAAGCACAACATAACATGTACTCATACTTCTTTTCTACAATATGCTCACTCAAATCAACCATCATGTCTCTCCAAAAGAGAGTAGAAGAGTTGACCCCGTCGAGTTCAAGCCAAACCACCCAAGAGAGTGAAGAACCGTTAATAGTCACAATCGACATGATTAGTGACAAATCTTTTGATAATCCTCTTGGGAATGGAAAGAGTAAGGAGCCCATCCATAGGTTACCCCACGAACTTTGTAATAATCCTACATTATCCAAACCAATCCGAGCCCCTACACAAGAAGAGACATCCCGTCTCCAATCTTTGATCATGACTTTGATAAGAGCTCAAGGGAAGTTAGAAGAAAGAGTTGGAGAAGCAACGTTGGCAAACGACAAAGCTTTTTCAAAATTGGAGGCAAGGATTGGTAAGACATTGCAAGAAGTAGAAACAACCGAAGATTTTCCCAAGGAATCTTCCCTTGAAGAAGGGAAGATTATCATTCCTACAAAGCTTAAAGATCCAGGTTGTTTTAATATTTCTTTCACAATGAGTCTTCGTAAGGTTAGGAATGCATTATGTGACTTAGGAGCCGCTATTAGTGTCATGCCCTTTTCCTTCAATCATGACCATTGCCCAATGCAAATGAAGATTACAAACACTAGCCTTCAATTGGCCGATGGAACTATGCATACTCCAGCAGGAATTGTGGAAGATGTCCCATTCGGATTGGATACTTCCTTGTTCCCGTTGATTTTTATCTAATATTTTCAAAGAAGGGTAGAGACGACTATATTATATTAGGAAGGCCTTTCCTAAATACGGTTGGGGCATGTATCGATGTAAAAGGAGAAAAGATCACTTTTGAAATGGATGGATCACGTGCCACTTTTGATAGAAAGGGGATTGTAACGAGTGTGGGAGATGGTGACCTCGAAGCATTCAAAGCTTCGGAAGTATATTTGGATGAGATTGCCATGGATTTTGGCAAGGGTAAATTAAAAACTCAAGGACGAAATCAGGCTACAAGGAGCCCACATCCCTTCACAAGGCTTAAGGAGGGATAGAAATTCTAAGTCTAGCATGACTTAAAAATGCGCTTGTCGGGAGGCAACCCGTCTTTCTCTTTACTTTCTTTTTATGCATTCTTTATTCCACTAAATAGACAATGTTGATAATTTTGTTTAGGACTATTTGGAAAAGTTTTTTGGATTTTTGAGTTGTAATAGTTAGGAAACAATTTTCGTTTTACTTGTTATTTTAATATTTAGAAATGCATGCTTAGTTGATAGTTTTTCGTACTTAGAACTGGAGGACCTATTGAGATGAAAAGGAGCTACCCTTGGCCCATGTTGCCGAGTCCATTAAGGTTAGTAAGTATGTTCAAGGCCATAGCCAAAAGATAAGAGCAAGTAACAAAGAAAAAAGAAACAAAATCCGGATCAGCACACTTCCCCGATCGGATTCATGTATACCCGATCGGGTTAGTTGTCTGTTTCGAGTTTTGCTCTATTTTCTTTTATAAAACCAACTTGCTACTCTTTGCTTGCTGCTACTATCCCGTATTCTCCATATTCAAAGCTCAAAATTTCTCAAAAACCTTCATTTCTTAGTCATTTCTTGCAAAATTTGTCGCAATAGTTCATCCAAGGCAACGTCTAAGCATTATCAAGTAAGTTACTTCCACTTTAGTTACTTCAATCTCTCTATTTTTCAGAAATCAAACATGAACAAACCCTAACCCAAATTTGGGGGTTTTTGATTTCACTTGAAAAACTTGTTTAAATAGGATTTTTAATGCTTCTTACATGTTATAGAGTGAATGTTAGTAATTAATTAGCAAGCTTACTCTGATTTGAATGCTTATATGCCAATTAGAATACTCATATCTACTTTATGCTAAACACTCATGCTTAATGGTAGTATAATGCTTGAATTCATGCTTTATACTTTGAACTTATGCTCTTATTGTGTTGTTTTAGCATTAGTATCTTTAAGTAGTGCCCAAAACTCATGATTCAAGTGTAATGTTGCTCAAAATCCTAGTGAAATATTGTTATGCTTAAGAACATCAATTTGTGCTCAAAAGTAGCATGATAATGTTTCACTTATGTTGTTATACTTGAATTTGTGCTTGAAAGCCTAGTATTATAACACTTATGCTATCAATTTGTGTTTATAATGTGATAATTGAATATTTGTATGGTTTTAACCCCCAATTTAGCTCGGTTTTGTATGTCATTTGTGCTTTGTTAAGCCATTTTATGAGCTAATATCGTCTTCTAGGCGAATTCCTATGTTCTAACCTGTTTTGTTGGGAAAGTGACGTTTCTACGCCCTTTTTCTATATTCCCGAGCATTTGCCTAGAACCCGACGATTTGAGAAGCAAGCTTGACCATGTCGAAGGCATTTCAAGAAAGTTCACTAATTCAAAAGAGAGAAGAAGTAAAGACAGTTTCGCAGTTGTCGGAAGATCAACAAGTTAGGCGAAGAATTCATCGTTTTGCATCAAACCCTATCAACAAACCCGACTCAAGAGGTCAAGGGGGATGATGGAAGTCAAGTCATATGCAAGGGGAGATGAAACGAGAGTCAAAGGACCCAGATGACAACTTACCCGATCGGGTAAGTGTGTACCCGATCGGGGATCTCTGCTGCTTCGAGCAAATTGCTTCAACTTCCTCCCTTTGTCCTATATGTTCAATGCTCGACCCCTTCCCAACGAAACCCTAATGCTATATAAAGGATGCTCCAGCCACTCTTCTCAGCACATCCTCTTAACAATAATCTCTTCTCTTCTTACATTTCTCTTTAGATTAAGAGGAGGGAGAACTAGCCTCCCTTCTCTCATTTTCTTCTTCTTTTTCATCTTTAGTTCTTAGTTTATTTCTGTCTTTTCTATATCAAAACCTTAGCTTAGATCAATAAGAATTTCATCTTTGTAATCTACTTTATTTGGTTCAAGTATTGTGATTCATGGAACGACTATTCTAAGCAAGGTATTTCTATTATTGTTATCACTTTCGTTGTTGATCGTCACCTAGGTATTTCTATTTTATCTCTTGTTTAATGTCTTTATGTTTTATATTTGATTGTTATTTTCTATCTATGTTATCTTAGACTCATTTAGTATCGTTATAATTGTCATTTCGTTTCATTAGATTGTCATTTTAGCGTCGTTATTATCGCCATATAAAGAGTCTTAAACCATGTCTATCCTAGTTTTCGTTATTAACTTCATCTTAGATTTAGATATCGCCATGAGTGAGTAGTCACCTTTCTAGGGTGTAGGGTAGCCATGTTAGACTGATTAAAAGATGATAATTGGATAAAAGAAATTGTGCTTTTAAAATATTGTGTCTATGCATGTTTGGACTATAACGATAGTTGACGATTTCTGATCAAAATCATTGACTAACATGGAATTCTTTTCCAAGGTAGAGATACGTGAATTGATTAGACAAAGCATGACATGATAGATTAAGACCTAGTAAATTGCCTAAAAGCCTGCTAGACCATCTGATCTATGATTGTAATGAACACATCATTCTTACGAACTCACAATGAATTATTTGCATGTTCCATATCCAATTGCATCAATATATTAATCTACATGTGTGAACCTACTTCCCTAGATGTTTTTCATCATTGTTAATTCATCACTTACCTTATTGTTTTCATTTCCATTTGCTTTTATTTCGTTTTCGTTTATGCCTTTATTAGCTTAGAAACTAAAATCCCAAAACCCAGATATTCGTTAGATAAGACCCAATTGCGAGACATCTCACATTCTATAGGAAACACCATCTCCCTGAGGATCGACCCCTACTTCCCTAATTACATTAATTTGTTATTAGCCTAGTCTGGGTAAATTATCTTTGTATCGGACTTGCGACAGGCACGATCATAATGAAGTGTTCTAATACTAGTTTCTTGTAGCAAATGGCACCTACAATAAGGAGATCAAAGAGGGCAAGAACCTCCAACCAAGCAGAAAGTAGTAGGGCCCATGAAGAAGACATAGAAATGCTTGAAGCCGATGATCAAACCGGGAGTCAAGGCATAGAAATCCAGACTTTCCGGATGTGGAGTTTAGCTCAAACAAGCAATGGCAAAATTGGTGTATTATTAAGAGCAAAGGTATGAGAGCTACCAAATTTCTTGATATTTCTTCTTAAGGCACATGAAGCTTTATGAGCTTGTGAAGGCATTATTTAGGGGTATAGGAATGAATGCTAGTATGAACTTTAGTTATAAGACCTACCCTCAATTGACCCTTGAATTCTTGAGCTCATTTGAGTTGCATAGGTCTAGGAATAAAAACTCTATGCCTCAAGTCCGGTTTCTATTGTTCAATGATGATTATAATATGGACTTAGGGACCTTTGCTGACCAATTCGGTCTCACCCACAGGGACACTGTTACTTCACCTCCCGAAGGCTTTAATGTTAGCCATGTTTGGAACACCATTTCTACTTATCCTGTCTCTCGTTGGGACCATGTCCCACACCAACACATCCATCATCCCGCCATTAGAATCTTGAAAAGATTCATGAGATGGACCTTCTTGGGCCGTGTTGAGCCTCATTTGGTGAGACGGGTAGAGTTAGATATTTTAGGAGGGTTCTTGAATGTTAATGGTGATGAACCATGGTAGATTAGCATTCCTTACTATTTTGCTGTTCAGTTGACTAAAGCTACTAATCCAAAGAACACTGGCATTGTTTATGGAGGCCTTATCACTCACCTTGCTACGCGAGTTTGTGGTTTTAACCAAGCCACCACTGACCTCCAGGCATTGACTACACCTCCCACCGAGATGGGAAATGGGTTGGATTATGATTATTTTGTTCAGCTTAATTGGTTTCGTGTCTCTCACCCCCATATGATTTGGAGGATAGCTGGCCGTGATTCGGTCAAGTTGACCGCTGAGGTAAACCAGATTCCATTGCTTCGGCAGCGTCCTGAACTTCAGGAGGGTGAGGCCATCTTACCCCGTTCCACTTATTTTCTACCTGTTGGGGATATTACCCCCAATGACCCCCCTGTTCAGATTAGATCCCACCGCCCTGAGGTAGGATCATCCTCTCAGTCGACCCATGCTACGGGCGACGTGACCGCCATGTTTCAAGCCCTAACCATGTCCATTGATAGAGTCCAGTCCGACCAGCAGCTTGCTCTACACCCCATTTATGATCACTTTGCGAGGCAAGGTGTGATTAGACCTGAGGGCCCCCACCCGTCCTTCTATACTTGGCCCGAAGGGGGGTATCGTACTGCTTATGATGCAGGTGTGCAGCAGACCGGACCTGATTACTGTGATACTGACTATGGCGTCGAGAGTTTTGGAGGGTATAGAGGTGATTTTAGTAGTCACCAAGTAGATGAGTACCAGTCCTTAGGAGCCAGCAACCCTACCGGGATCATTGCTTCTAGTAGTAGTTATTATTCTGCAGATGATACCTACTACACAGATGCTTATGGATCCGCATCTGAGCCGCCTCCTTCAGAGAGGAGAGGCCGTAGCTGGTGGCCTTTGAGATGAGATGATAGCAAGCTCCCCTTGTATATACTAGCTTGGGGGAGGCTAGACATTTTGTAAGCTTTTCTTTCTTTCTTTTAGTTTTAGCATTTTTAGTTTTCTTTTTAGCCCCTTTTCCCATTAGAATTTCATCTTGTTTCTCTATTCTATGTGCTACCAACCGTTTCTCGGTTTGCTTCTATTATAATTGCATGCACATTGAGGACAATGTGAAGTTTTAGCTTGGGGGAGGATTTGCATTTAGGACTTACTGCATTTAGGATTGCATTTAGATTTTTGCTTTTCTCGTTAGCTTATTTTCTTCTAATTTTATTAGTTTATTTTTAGTTTATCATTTTGAAAATCTAAAAAAAAAAGTCAAAAAAAATCAAAAAGACAAAAAGAAAAAGACCATTTCCATCTTACATTTCTCAATTTATAGTTTTTCTAAGCTGATGTTTCATTATGTTATGAGGAATTGTGCATTCATAGGGATGTCTTGTACACAGTAGATAGAAAATTGCATTTGGACTTAATTAAGCTTGATCTTGACTTTGGCAAGCTACTCATATTGTAAGGTAGAGCCTCCAGTGGTCGGTACATCTGAACCCGATCCCAGTCTAGGAGTGAGTAGTTTCTCCTTATAGTCTGTGTCACATCAAAACGCATAAGTATGGTTTTTATTCCATTTTCTATAAGTATTACTATCATGATCTACATTTTGAAGCCATTTAATCTTGTTCACATTTGGCATTGCCCAAAAACACCCTTCTTTCTAGCTACATTATATTATTGCCTACCCTTGTTGAGCTAGTAACTGACTTTATGTGTAGGGGTGTTCTGTACTTCTGCGATATTCTGATTTTTCCCACCATTTAGTGTGAACCTGCTATCTCGGGATTGCTGATTCCCGTATTTTTCAGTGAAAGAAAATTTGGATAAAAAAAAAAAGAGAGCTTTGAAAAAAAAAATGAAAAATGGAAGAGAAAAAGCTCAAAAGAAAAAGAAAAAAAAAACAAGAGAAAAACGCTTCCATGAATGAAAAAAAGAAAAGAAAGAAAAATTTCGGGAAGTCGTAACTTGATTTGTCATGTTTAATAAGCCAATATGCTGCTTTTGGCTTTGACTATTGTTTATGGGAATTGGTATGAATTGGATTGAGTATCCACTACACATTTGGTTATTACTAGCTTGACTTAAGCCCCACATGACCAAAATCGTTTGTACACTTTCTTACCCAAATTTCCCAAGCCTCTTCTTTATTTCTCTAATGCTTCTTACATTACATTTTGATCATGATTAGTCTTACTTAGTGAATTTGGATTGTCTACCATACTAGACTGCGGGCACATTCTTATAAGTTGTAGATAGGAGAGTGTCACTTCAAATTTGAACTAATATTTCCTATTTCACAAAAATTTGAGTGAAGAGTGTATCGAAACAGTCCATAGTCAATAAGATCATGCAAAAGCTGAAAAAGTCAAAAGAATATTTTCTATGCTATGCCGTTATGTAAATCTCAACCATGATTCGCACTTTCCTTCGCCCTTGTTGTTTCGGGTTTATGATTCATCTACTTGTTAAGAGCTTATTTTTTAGATTTGTATGATAGATTGATCATTGTTTGCTACCCTTGTCCTGGTTATGATTGTTATGTTTGCTTGAGGACAAGCAAGGGTTTAGCTTGGGGGAGTTTGATAAGCGATATTTCGTACTAATTTATCCCCCGTTTTAGCTAGATTTCTATATGATTTATGCACTTTGTTAAGTGATTGACGAGCTAATATTGCTATTCTAGTTGTTTTGCGTGCTTTGTCTCGTTTTATAGGAAATGAAGCGGTTTTGCTATATTTTCTTACTTTATGGAGCAAAGGCACTTTGAATTTGTTTCTCAAAGGAAAACATCAACCCAAGTCAAAGGAAGACTAGCCCAAGCCCAATTACGTGTTACATTGACCAAGACCAAGGCATAGGATTCCGTGCCCAAAGACGAAATTGGAAGAGACGAAAAAATCCATCAGGGTTACAAACCCGATCGGATTTACACATACCCGATCGGGTATGTCTGCTGATGAACGTCTCTTGGCTCTTCTTCTACCAAGCTTTAATGGAGTGTTTTATGGCTTTGTCTAGGGTACGAATTTGGACGCTGATGTGCAGCTATGCAGCCCTATAAAAGCCAAGGATCAACAAATACAATTAACACAATTTACACAATAGAAACAATCAAAAACACAATTAGCATACAACACAATAATTTACATCTTTCTTTCATAGAAGTTTTAGATTATAGTTTATAGTTTATGCAATCTTAGACTACTTTTATAGCAATTTCTAAGTACTTTTCTAGTGTTCCTATAAGCATTTGTCATTACATTGGGTTGGATATTTGTTCTTTGCTTTCTTTGTTACATAATTTGCATTCCAATCTCGGTAATTTTCTATCCTTTATTTACGCAATTTCTGACATCATTGTTCTCTCTTTATAGTATTCATGTTAGTTGTATTGTTTTCATCATATTGAGTTCATGAATTATAATGTGACACCCTCAAATTTGCGGAAAGAAAAAAAATTATTTAAAGACATAAAAGATAATAAAACATAACGAAGGTGTCATAAAAAAAAGGGTCATTACAAAACGGAAATAATATTCTACAAAAGAAATATACAAGACGGGAGACATATCTCCCGTATAAATACGGAAATAAAAGAGTGTATAATAATATACAAACTATGAACCGAATATAGGTCCAAGGTAAATACTTCGCTCGCTAGCTCGTCAATGTACCCCAAATATGCATCACCACCTGTTCGACCGCATTAAATATAAACACGGAAGCCACAGTCAGTGGGGAGTAACTCCGAGTTCTCCCAGCCACGAAATGTCGAGTTTAATAAAACATGAATAACATAAAAGCAATGTATATGGAAAATACAAAACTTAAACATATATGATATGCTTTTCATGTTATGAAACAATTAACTAACATATAACCTATCATATGAAAGCTATCAGGTGAAACCGATAATAAAATATAACAAGAGGTAGGGAAGCTGGTATGCTAGCTCAGAGGTTACCCTGTAACGTGGCCATGATACACTCAAACCCTAATCAACACGTAATCATGTGAATCAGTTAACAATCGGTAATCCAAACTCTATCAATCTTATCCGGCTTGCATCTCACCTTCTAAAACTCATAGAATCATACAAACATGAAAGACCAATACGTCTACAAACAGGCATAAGTTCTTAGAACCGTCAATAGTCGACTTCTGTAACTCGAGGCTATACCACAAGTTAGGAAAACATCCTAGTCCTAGACTGATCAGACCTAGCGACAACAGCTATTCCATTCCCCGTCCCATGACATAACCGTCTATGAGAAACTCTACTAGGCGACCCCCTAAGCAGAGATGGCTAGTACTTAAGCTGGCTCCCTTCCCAAAGCGGAAACTCTTAGGATGCCATGCCCC
>JAIUZE010020252.1:0-40517 GCA_022085475.1 Heliosperma pusillum
TATATATATATATATATATATAATATGTATAAATATTTAAATAACATAACAATTTTGATGTACTATACCTATATATATATATATATATATATTACAAAATTAAATAAATAAATTATATTTAAAGCAAAGTTAAATAAATTAAACGTAATTAATGAATTTATTTTCGTGCCTCAAAATTTAATACCGCGCGCGCGTATTTGAAAAATTAAAAATAACACACAATATATAACAACGGTTCTTTATAATACTACCATTGTTATTACTTTCAACAACGGATCATAGTAAATAAAGCGTTGTCATTGTGTTTATTAGACTTTTCCTTTTGGCGCATTTTGGTGAAAATATATAACAACGGGTATACTTTTACCGTTGTCATTGTGTTTATTAGACTTTTCCTTTTGGCGCATTTTGGTGAAAATATATAACAACGAGTATACTTTAACCGTTGTCATTACTCTATCACAACGGTTTTTTTAGTATAACCGTTGTCAATAGTTTCTCTTAATAAAAAATAATTTACAATCCTATAGAGCAAACTAAACACACAAATAATTTACAATCACATTATCATCATTATCATCATCCTCGTTTACAACACAAACACACAAATCTTTTTGTTTATTATCATCATCATCCTCCTCGTTCTCTTTATCATCATCCTGCTCGTTCTCTTTATCATTATCCTGTTCGTTCTCATTTTCATCATCAGGTAATTTTTGTGCTTTGTCTTTAGGGTTTTAAGATTGAAGTTCATCTTTTTGTTTTCATCTTTTTGTTTTTCATTCCTTTTTAAGGTTTTAGAGTTTTAGAATCTCTGCATGACTCTTTATTTGTTCAGTTACTATTTCATTCCTTTTAAGGTCTTAGGGTTTTAGAATCGCTGCATGCATGACTCTGTTCCATTATTATTTCATTTCTTTTGATGGTTTTAGGGTTTTAGGATTATCATGGGTGAAAAACGGAAAAGAGTAGAAAATAATGATAAGGGGGATAAGCCTGGTGAGAGGGGTGCTTCGCAGTGCCCTGCAGCCCTTGCAGCTAATGCGGTAAAACAGCCGCTACCTATAAATTGGAGTGCGAAAGGTGTTCTTACTAGTCCAAATGCTGGCCATTTATCCACTTGGATTGGAGTTACAACCAGACAGTTTGCGCCTTTTGATTTAGATGATTTCAGGAATCTAAATCCTGTATTACAGAAGTTACTCTTGACCCGTATAAAGGTATGATAATTTCTTTAGCTAAACAACATTTTATTTTGCAGAAGTTACTCTTGGTTCGTATAAAGGTATGATATTAGACAGCCGCTTATTAGTATATATATATAACATGTAATTGAATCCTATGATGATGCAGGAAGCCTTCGATATTCCCGACTGCCATGATAAGTATCTATTACATAAGGCAGGGGAAGTCTTAAGGCAGTGGAGGTGTGACCTTGCCAAATTTAACTCGTATGTCCACAAGGAGACGGGGGAGATGCATAAGAGCCCACCGATAAAGTACCCCAACATGACTCAACAACAATGGGATAATTTTCAGGCGAAACGAGCTAGTGAAAAGTTTCAGGTTAAGTATCCATGTCATATGTTTACATTTTTCTGCTGTTATTTTGAGCAATTTCTAAAACTCTACATAAGGTAGCGTTTGGTAACACTAATTTCATTTGAATCACATGATTTGAAAGTTGTAATTTGGAATGATGATTTGGAAATTACAGGGGGTTGGGGTGTCATTTACAATAAGCTAAATTTAATCAATAAATCACAAGATTGCATAAGGAAGAAAGCAACTTAAATTAGTCCATTTCATTACACATGAATCTCTTACATGATTTTCCAATTATGTCAAATTTTAATCAGGAAAAGTACAACAACCACAACAAACACCGAGCTAATAAATTTCACTAACAAAGCTAATTGCTCAAACTCCTTCTTCAACTCAATAATTTCTTCCTTCAAACTATCACTTGAACAATCATCATCTTCATTTGCTACATTGTTCTTCATTTTTCTACTGATGATAACATGGTCTGATGTCAACCATGTTACAAAGTTATGACACTCCAAGCATTTGAAGTACGTTTTTCTTGGATTGCTAGTTGACCCTGGTATTTTAATCACCGTATTCTTACCGCAACGATTGCAAGCTTCATTCTTAAATTCAAGACCTTCAATTGGGGTTCTCCTCGAAGAAGATGAATAAGAAGACATAATCAAACAAGGAAAAGTAAAAAAAACAAGATAGAGATGGGGAAAAACAGAAGAAAGAAGATGGGTAAATGGGTGAGAGGTAGGATATATGGACTGAAAATATATATAGATGAAATAAAGGGAACATTTTGGAGGGAAAATGAATGTGAAATGGAGGGAAAATGAATCCAAAAATGAATGTGAAATGGAGGTAAAATGAATCTGAAAATGCCACATAAGCATCCTAATAAGCAACAAATAGAAAAGCCCTTTTTTTAATTAATGAGTTTTCTATAATTTTCTAATTATCTCATCTACTTGCGATTTTATTTGATTTGAAGGCCGTTAGCGCCAGAAATCGTGCTAAAATTTCACAGAAGCGGGGGGTATATTATGGTTCTCGAGGCAGTTACAGATTGATAGAAGACAATCTCGTAAGTACCATTTATATATTAGATTTTTTTAATCATACTTGGACTTGATATATATGTATACATATATTATTCTGAGTTAATGTGTAGATGTCAAAGGGAGTGACCGACTTGAATCGACACGTAACTTATAAAGAAGGGCACACGCCTAAAGGATCCCGAACCTGTAACAAATAGGATCAGGAAGTCTTGGCCAACATAGTAAGTATTATTTTATTAAGACGAGTTTTTAATAACTTTATTGTTTAATTCTTACGCGTATGTATGTCTCACTATCGATCTATTTATTTTAGTAACAAAAATAAAATTAAGTTTATTTAATATATTATAGGAGAATGTACTGAAGGAGGTTGCGGAAGGGAAATTCACTCCGAGTGGTCGTGATGACGTTCTTGCTAGAGCGATCGGCCGACCCGAGCATCCAGGTCGATTGAGGGGCGTCCCATTACATGTCGGAGTCACGAAATATTATGGAACAACTAGCCCGAAAAAAAAGAAGAAAAATAAGGGGAAGGATGACATGATACCATTTTATATTGTCATTTAAAATTCACATGTTATTGTTTTAAACAAAATGATGATTCTACATTTTTTGCGTGCAGGTTCAGTTAATGGCCTCCGTGATACTAACAATGAATTCTGGAGGCAAGCCTTCCGAAGAAGAATTGAAGATGATGGAGGATGTCATTAAAAAGGGTGAGGTGCAACAGATTGGTCAAGAGGTAGAGGACACTACTACCTTGGCAATACATGAGGAGACGGCTGAGAAGACGGGTGAGGTACCTAGTGCTGCTGAAATTTTAATACCTCAAGCCGATAAGGTAAATATGACTTTATTATTATTTTTTATGCATTTGTTCTTTCCATCAGCCAAATGTTATACGTGATTGCAGCCTTACTCAGGGAACACCATGGTTCCTAAATGGCCTTACTCGGGATGTGTGTTCCCTGCAATAACTGGTAAAAACCAGCTCTAATGCTATAACCTCTGACATCAATGCCTTTGATTGGTTAATTTTATTAGGTAAATGAGTCTCAAAAGGGGACGTGTTGAGACCATTTCTAGATTAGATTGGTTGATGATGCCTTAAGACAAATTAATCTTATTGTTAATATAATGTGTGCCTCTTAAGTTTTAATCTTATAGCTATGGAAGCTCAACTAATCGTTCAAGGTTGCACAAGAAGATAAAGAGATGAAGATCTTCATTGTTAGAGTCATAGTGTTGTATAAGAGATCATTAAACTCAATTCATGCTAAGTACTTCAAAACTGACAGTGTAATGTCATTGTGGTTTCTGGCTCTTAAATATTTTTAAAATTTTTAACTCTTGAAAATAGTTTTCCAAACTTTTGATCAACATTTTACATTGCTAAAAATTATGGTTTGATCTTTATAATTGGAAGAAAGCTTTTAGTTGTCTTGGAGAAGAGGTAGCTTGCACAAAAAGACACTTGCCAAAAATGGGTTGTTTACTTTTTCTATATTTGGTCACTACTATTTATGCTCTTTCTTGTTGAAAAAATTACCCTTATTTGTCTAAGTGTGGCTGCAAAATTAAGTTACTTGTGCATTCATTTTGCTTGCATAAGGGGTCATGGTTTTAATGTGCCTCAAGTAACTACCTTTATTGTTGTTCAAGCTTCATTTCTTTAATATTTTCTAACACTTGTGCTTAATTGAAGTGTGTTATTTTAATGTGTAGTATACTCTACTTTACATTATAAATACCATACTTATTTCATTTGAACAAGTGTGCAACAACAAAGATTTATAAGAAAAAAGACTTTGAGTTTTATTAAGTAAATTATCTTTGCAAAAACCGTTTAACATTTCTTACTTAATTGTTTTGCAAAATATTTTTCTTAAGTCTTTTACAAAGAGCTAGTTCGTTGCAACAAAGCATGCATTGTGTTCGATGATCTCGTGTTAGTACTTAATCGTTTTCTCCACCGTTCATTTTGTGAACATTTTGAGAAACACAAGTCTTGTAACAAACGAGTAGAACAAGTCTTAAGATAGAGTTATCTTGAGCAACTAGCAACTCCAAAGAGTTGGGGAAGTCGCTTGGCGGAGTAGCCTTCAACAATAGCAACTCGAAAGAGTTGGGGAAGTCTCTTAGCGGAGTAGCTTTGAGCATAAGTCTTGATGCGGAGTAGCATTGAACAAATAGCAACCGGAGTAGGTTGGGGAGTTGTTTTATTTTTTGGGGTCTTTGTTTTATGAGTTTACTTTAAAGATGTTTAATAAGATAACGTTGGATGTAGGTCGCGGAGTAGTGGCCGAACCAATTTAAAAAACATCCTTGAGTTTTGTCTATTTCGTTTTTAATATTTCCGCTGCACTCTGAATTCACTGTTGATTCCACTATGACATTTATTTGCTGAATCGTTGTTGAATACTTCTAACTTTCTAGTTCTAAGTGTCAACTTCTTCTTTCTTCTAAGTAGTGTCTTATTGATCATAGAGTTTTTAAAGAAGCTTTAATTAAGCTTAAAATTTTAAATAGACACCTAATTCACCCCCTCCCCTTCTTAGGTGATCTCGCCCTTGACTCTTCAATTGGTATCAGAGCCTTGTGCTCTTGATATTGGTTATTTACCAAAGAGTTGATCCTATAGTCATGGACGTGAAACATACTAAGTATCCCATATTCAAAGGGGATAGCTACTCATGATGGAAACATCGTATGGAGCACTATGTCAAAAGTACAGATTATAAATGTTGGATCATAATTCAAAAAGGTTCCCTTGCTATAACGGTCACTAATGCTGATGGCACTAGTTCCGTAAAAAGTGAGGATAAGTATGTCGAAGCTGATTATCCTAAAGTCGAGAAAAATTCTAAAGCCATGTCCATTCTTCAATATGACATCGGTGAACAAGAGATTAACCGGATTTCCGGATGTACCTCGGCAAAAGAAATTTGGGACACCTTAAGCCTTGCTTATGAGGGAACGTCTCAAGTTAAGAAGCATCGTATTGACCTTCTTATGCAACAATATGAGATGTTCAATATGGAGCGTGACGAGTCAATTAATAGTCTTTCTTCACGTTTTTCTAGTATTGTCAATGAACTTAAGAGTCTTGGTCGTAATTTCGAATCCGAGGACATAGTCCGAAAGATCCTTCGTAGCCTAAGTGATAAATGGCAACCAAAGGTGACGGCTATAGAGGAGGCTAAAGATCTATGCGAATTGACCCTCAATGAACTAATGGGCTCACTCATGGCTCATGAGTTAACTCTCATGAAGCGTTCGGGTGAATGCCCTAAAGCTATAGGTCTCGCACTCAAATCAACCTCAAGTGATGAGTAAAATGATGGAGATGATGAGCAAGCCATGTATTCTCGTAATATGGCGGATATGATCAATAGTCATGTTCCTAAGAAGTTCAACAATTTTAGAAAGAAAGCTTTTCAAAAGAAGAGATCATTTTCATCCGTTGTTTGTTTCAAATGTGGTGAGAAAGGTCATCTTATCAAAGATTGTCCTAAATGGAATGAATTCAAATCCAAGGATAAACGTGATTTTGCAAAGAAAGAATACAAACACAAAGTCATGTCTACAATCTGGAGTATGTCTGATTCCGATGAAGAAGAGTCTTCCGGGGAAGAATTGGATGCCAAAGTTTGCATGACAACTCATCTAAAACTTGATGTTCCTGAGTCTTTAAAGAGAGTGTCCTGTCTCATGGCATATTCTGATGATTCTGACCATGATTCCGATGATGAGGTAAATAATCTCAAGACAAAGGTTAGATATTTATGCAAAGATAAGTTATGTGTGTTACTCGACGATCTACTTGACAAATGTAGTGAAAAGAATGAAAAACTTGACGCTATGCAAACTCAAATTGAGGACATAGCCGAAGAAAATGTTTGTCTAAAAGAGTGTCTAGATGAGATAGAGCAGAGTATCATCATACCTTCTCTTAAAAAGGAAGTCAAGAGATTAAAGAAAGAAAATTCCAGTCTTGTTAAAGAGGTTAATCTGTCCAATGTCACTTTGAGTTCCACTGTGACATTTGCTATTCAAATTGAAAATGAGTCATTAATTCAACAAGTTGATAACTTAATTAATGAACGTGACTCTCTGTTAAAAAACCTCACCTCATGTCAGAATCATGTTAAGAGTCTTGAAGAAGTCTATGAAATGTTGGTTGATGAGAATAATCATGTTAAAGCTGCTTTTGACAAAGTAGGACATCTAAATCTTGACCTTCTTGCTAAAGTTGAAAACTTGAATAAAGAGTTACTGGTTGCGAAAGAGTTTTACAAGAAATGGGAAGGAAGCCAAACTGTTTTAGACTTTCTCATAAGTCAATCTAAAATGCTGAAAAGAACGCTGGACTCGGTTTCAAGCACAACAACGTTCATTGTTGCGTTCGAAACCAAGACCTAAGCAAAACTAATTTTATAAGAAGAAAGTACGCTGACCTTCCTGAGTATATAATTTGCAATTATTGTGGCAAGACGGGTCATGTGTTTAATGGTTGTGCTAGTAGATGGAATAAAATTAATAAGAACATCAAAATGGTTAAAAATATGTGGATCCGAAAAAGACTTGATTAATGATGCGATTCACAAAAAGGGGCCCAAATTCATTTGGGTTCCTAAACTAAAAGTTTGATTTCTTATAGGCGTTAGTGAGAGGCAGCAACTATTGGTACTTGGATAGTGGATGTTCTCGTCATATGACGGGAAGTGAAAGCCAATTTCTCTCACTACAAGCCTACAAAGGTGGCACCGTGACGTTTGGTGATAATAAGAAAGGTGAAATTGTTGCAATCGGGAAGGTTGGTAAGTCATCGTCACATTGTGTCGACAAAGTGTTGCTTGTCAAAGGTTTGAAGCATAATCTTCTTAGCATATCTCAATTGTGCGATAATAGTAATATTGTTGAATTTTGTGCTAGTGAATGTCGTTTACTAGATGGAAATACAAGGGAAGTTATTTTGGAAGGAAAACGTGTTAGAGACGTTTACTTGACTAATCTTTGTGCCTTGTCAAGTCAAACATTATCTTGTATGAGCGCTTTAAAGAACAACTAGAACATTGAACAAGTTCGATCCTCCTTTAAATCCAAAAAGGAAACACTAGAACATTGAACACCCTTACAAAACTCGATCTAGTAAATAGTATTCCTAACATGAAATTTGACCTTAATAAATTGTGTGAAGATTGTGCAAAAGGAAAACAAGTTCGATCCTCCTTTAAATCCAAAAAGTTTGTTAGTACTTCAAAACCTCTTGAACTTCTTTATATTGATTTGTGTGGTCCTATGCGAATAAGAAGTAGAGGTGGTAGTCGTTTCTTGTGTGTGATTGTTGATGATTATTCACGATTCGTGATGCGTGTATTTTATATAGACTTTCTAGTCCATTTATGCACGCATTTCTATGTCATTTAGGTGATATTATATCACCATATGCTCCTATTTGGCTACTTTGTACTTTCATTACCATTTTGTAGGTACAAGCTGTGTAGTAGCAGACACCGAGCCGAAACAGTCCACTTTGCATGCATTTAGGAGAATGGAAGGAACGGAACAGAAGCTCTTGCATGGGAAAGCGCGAAACCGTTCATAATCAAGCCAAAGCCATGTCCAACACTGCACGACAGGCCAAAAGACCTCGATCGACTATGCTTTTGATCGATCGAGGAGCATTGAAGTGAATAGTTGCTCGATCGAGCTGTCCTGTGCTCGATCGAGTGGTAGTTGCTGAAGAGTTGCTCGATCGAGTAGCATTGTTACTCGATCGAGTGATTTCTTCCAATAATGACCTCGATCGAAGGGTATTTTCCCTCGATCGAGTAGAATCTATCATGGGCCTTAAGTCCATAGCTTAATTAGGGTTTAGAGTCGTGTTATGCTTATTTAAGACTCTTATTTTTGTCATTAGGTTATCATGGGGTGATCCCTGATCATCACCACTTAGCTTCTAGTTTCTGAACTCTCTTCTTTCTTTAGTTTACATTCGGGTTTATCAACGTGGATTTGTTTCTTATGCCGGATTGCTAAGATTGTAAACTTCCCTTTACTCTTTTACTCTTAATCTTTGTCTTAATCACTGTTTACTTCTCTTAACTGCTGCGTTATTATTGTCATGCTTGTTAATTACGATTTTATTATGTCTATCGCAATATGTTCAATCGTCTTTGTTAGCATCGTTAATAACATGAGCAGCTAATTCTCTTGTATGTTGGGATGAGGGAAACTGTAGTAGAGGCATGTTAGGATAGATTATTTTAGTTAGTCTTGAATATGAGAATCAGTCTAAGCAGTTTAATTGAGGTTTAGTCGAATGAGTGCACGCAGGAGACTGGCTAGATAGTTAACCCCGACCTGGATCGAGAGATTGGAAGGGAAGGCTTGCTTAGAATTGATAGGTGACTCCTAAGAGGACGAGAGTTAATTAGGAACATCCCTAGGGTGGTTTGAGACCAAGAGGAGAAAACCATTGCCCTTGTCATTGATAGATTAGCTGACTTAGTTGACCCGTAGATGCCGATATTACAATGGACCGAATCCTAGCATATTTCTCTTTATCTGATTTATTTTCGTATTAATTCCTATCTCTATTTATCTTCCTTTAATCTTATTTAGTTTAGTTAAAACCTTTTCAAAACCCCCTAGATTGTTACTGGCAGACTTAGATTTCAGTTAGTTAATTTCCTCCCTGTGGAGATCGACCCTACTTCCGCTATCTTCTTAGTTAGTAGACTTAGGTTTTATTTTTGGTGTATAACGACACGCATCAATTCGTTTGGCTTCTTTACTTGAGTTCTAAAGATGAAGCATTTGATGAATTTTTAATTTGGTTGAAAAAGGTCCAAAACAAATTTGATTTGAAACTCATATCTTTGAGATACGACCATGGAACCGAATTTGAGAATTCATCATTTCTTACATATTGTGATGAGCACGGTATTACCCATAACTTTTCCGCGCGTGCTACACCTCAACAAAATGGGGTTGTGGAGCGTATGAATCGCACTCTTGAAAACATGGCTAGGACTATGCTCATTAGTAGTAAAGTGCCAAAGAATTTTTGGGCCGAAGCCGTCAACACATCATGCCACATTTATAACTGTGTTATGATCCGAAAAATGCTTAATAAAACTCCCTACGAATTGCTTAAAGGAAGAAAGCCTAATTTATCCTATTTGAAATGCTTTGGAAGCAAATGCTTTGTTCACAACAATGGAAAGGATATTTGGGTAAATTTGATGCTCGTAGTAATGAGGCCGTTTTTGTTGGATATTCGGATCGTAGCAAGGCTTATAAAGTGTACAATAAACGAACTATGAAAAAAGAAGAAAGTGTACATGTCATTTTTGATGAGTCTAACCTTTTTCATTCTAATGAACAGGAACAGGATGATAAAGATGAGGACTTTGAGCTTGGAATGATTCGACAATACATGGTTGAAGTACATTACGAGGAAAGAGACCATATCACAGTTGAATCCACTGTTGAATAGTGAGGCAGGTCAAAATTCAAGGGGAATGAATCCACTTTCTGATCAAAATGATGCTTGTACATCCAGGGGGAATGGGGAACCAGATGAATTGAATGAACAACCAGAAACGAACCCCCATTCAAACTCACCAAATGAACCAGATGTCACTGTGGAACCCACTGTGACACCAGAACCCGAAAATGCCTCAAGCTCACAAATCGTACCTAGAAAGTGGAAGCACCAATCATCTCACCCCCTCTCAAACTTAACCAGTGACCTGAACTCGGGAAGAAAGACAAGAGCATCCCTCAATGATTTCTTGGCATTTCATGCGTTCCTCTCACAAACCGAACCGACAAATATCACCATGGCCCTTGAAGATGCAAATTGGGTGATAGAGATGGAAGAGGAACTTAATCAATTCAAGAGGAATAAGGTATGGCATCCTGTCCCTAGACCATCTGGTGTGACCGTAATTGGTACCAAATGGGTCTTTCGCAATAACCTTGATGATTCGGGTAATATCGTAAGGAATAAAGCTAGACTAGTAGTGCAGGGATTTAAACAACAAGAAGGTATTGATTATAATGAAACCTTCACACCGGTAGCTAGGCTTGAAGCCATACGTATGTTAATAGCTTTTGCTGTAACACCCGGAAATGTACCCTAATTTTTCTAGTAGAAATATTTTACGAAATCTTTTCAGCAAATTTAAGTTTTAATTTGGAATTTAAAGTTTCGAGTCGAATTTAGAATTTCCGAGTTCGTATTTGGAATTTCCGCAAGATTCCATGAGAATCCCGTTTTAAGTCGTCTTTGACTTTTCTTGACTTTTGAGCCGAGTTTGACTTTCGTTGACTTTTTCCCTCATATACTCCCTTCCTCACCCTAAACCTAATTCATTTCCCACAACTCAAATTAATTTCTTCTTCTCTAAGAAACCCAAAACCTTGCCTCCATTTTCATCCATCTTCGAATCATCGCTACGCCTTCATTTCTTGTTCAAATTCACGTAAGTTCGTCTTATTCTTCCCCTCTCTCTTCCTCTATCCGTATTGGTAATAAAATTACCGTCTTTCTCGCTTTTTAAATTATCCGTCTTTCTCAAGGTGAATGATATTCATCTTTTATTATCTAATTGTATGTAGGTGGAGACTAGGAAGGTTTAGAAACCGTTTAAAGACGCGAAAAGGTAACGGTGAAGGGTTACTCGATATCATTTACGTGTTTTATGTGTTTCTAGGATAGAAACCGTATTTAGATTATGGTTAGTATGCTTAGGACTTGTGTTGTTGTTGGTTGTTGTTAGTTGTTAATTGATATGAGGATTGATGGTTTGTGTTGATAAATGAGGATTTTGTTGTTGATAACATGTTGATTTTTGATCGTCCTGAATCCCGTGAAGGACGCAGGCTGCGTTGGGGGACGCAGGCTGCGTCGTGGTGACGCAATCTGCGTCGTGGTGACGCAGGCTGCGTCATACGCTGCCAACAGAAATTTTCCTACACTGACCCCTTTTCGTAAAATGATCATATCTCCTTCGTTACTTGCTTTTTTTGGGCGTGTGACATCTCGTTGGAACCCTAAGAGGTTAAGCTATCACCTCCAATTAGAATTTCTGCATTCCCATATATAGAACTCTAGTTATGACCGTTTGAAGTGGACCCTTGTTTTCGTTGGTTTCCAAACAACGTTGTTTTGGAGAGGTGATCTATGTTTTTATTCATTATGCTTCATAAACTTGTTCTAATGCTTATGTATCATGTATTGACTCATGTTTATCATATTTAACTTATATGATTCCCTATTCTCATGATTTGTGACGGTTTTTGGTATGTTCCCACTTTGAGTCGGTTTTTACAAATGTTACGGTTTGAGCACTATTTTGTCTTGTGCTTTGTACTCTCATTCCCTTGGCTACCTTCCCGTTCGTAAGGCTGGAATGTCGGAACGGAGAGGTATCCTACTGCTTAAATGCATGTGTTAGTGGGCATACGACGACGTTGTTGGGAGTTGAACGCATTGTGTTGATCGACCCGGCCGTCAAATGTTGTGTACTTGCGAGGTGGTGTTATTTGCATGTAGCGTACCGCTTGTTATGAGGCTTGAGATCTTTTCCGCCTCTTTCGTGAATTGATCTACCGAATTTGGGGTACTCGGCGTCATATATTGAAGACCGAGTCTTGGATGCGAAACGTCATCGCATGTCGAATCGGAAAATGTAATTCCGAGAATCTGGCCAGGTTTAGACTAGGACCGTATTATTATCGTCGTGCTACCAGGAGGAAATTAGTCTACATATACGAAATGGATTGAATCGTGTATGCGTTCAGGGAAGGTTTTACTCCCGTGGATGCCCATAATCATACTTGCCATGTACACGATGCTAGTGCGTTTCATTTACCGTGAGAGATGTCGTCGTGTCGTCGTCTTTGAATGCGTGATTTCATGATATTATTCATGGTCATTGCATGATTGGGCACCGTCGTCTTTGATGCGTGATTTCATGATATTATTCATGGTCATTGCATGATTGGACACCGTCAATGTTTGGTTCGTGAATGGATGATAATATGTTGGATTTATGTGATCATCGCATGACTTGCTTGGTTTGTTTGTCGCGTCTCAATCTTATCAAACTTATACCGCTAACGGTGAGATGCAAGCCCTAGTGAGCGTATTCGGTTGCCTAAGAGTGTCTTCCCCGAGTCTTTGAATAACATGATGGTTTCGGATTTGATTTCCACATGATCTTATCATTATCTATAGAATTGCATATCTATTCTTATAGTATCTCACAAGTATATCTATATATGCGTGCTTTACTTTCGTATTTCCTTCTATGTACGTTTAATGTGATATGGCTGGGAGAACCCGGAGTTACTCCCCACTGATTGTGGCGTTCATGTTTTTCATAAATGAACAGGTTGCTTGCAATGGATGACTTTTTGGCTATGATATTTTGGGTTTCGGGTGTGAGCTAGCGGGCGTTGTCCTTGGAAGTTTCACCTCTAGACGATTTTAGCTAGTTTTGCTAAACACTTGTTCTTTGCTAACATTTTAAGAGACCCCGTCTCTTTGTTGTATTTCCGTACTTAGTTTGTAATATTTTGACACTCCTCGTTTTATTTAACTTGCATGTATAAAAGTTTTTAAAAACTACCTAGTTCCGCAATATAATTCACATGCTTGTTTGTTTTATATTTCCGCATTCGCGAGGGTTGTCACATTTGCGGATCACAAAGGCATCAAACGTTTTCAAATGGATGTCAAAACGACTTTTCTAAATGGTTATTTAGAAGAGGAAGTCTATGTTGAGCAACCACCGGCCTTTATGGATAATGATTTTCCAAACCATGTTTTTAAATTGGACAAAGCACTTTATGGTTTAAAACAGGCTCCAAGAGCTTGGTATGATCGCTTGTCAAAGTTTCTTTTAGAAAATGATTTTGTGCGTGGATCGATTGATAAGACATTATTCATAAAGTCACAGTGCAATGAACTGTTAATTGTGAAGATTTATGTCGATGACATTATTTTTGGTGCTACTAATCAACTTCTTTATTTGTACTTTTCGGAACTAATGAAATCTGAGTTTGAAATGAGTATGCTGGGAGAACTTGGCTTCTTCCTTGGGCTACAAATCAAGCAAACTCAAGATGGTGTGATTATTCATCAACAAAAGTACATAAAGGAGATGCTAAGTAAGTTCGGAAAGGCTAACTCGAAACCATACTCGAAACCATACTCAACACCTATGGTATCATCTATTAAGCTTGACAAAGATGAGAATGGTAAGAAAGTAGATGAAACGATGTATCGAGGTATGATCGGTTCATTACTTTATTTAACTGCAAGTCGTCCGGATATATTGTTTAGTGTGTGTTTGTGTGCTCGTTTCCAAGCTAGTCCTAGAGAATCGCACTTCTTGGCCGTCAAAAGAATTCTTAGGTACTTAGTTGGAACGCAAACATTGTATCTATGGTATCCCTCACATTGTCCTTTTGATCTTTTAGGGTACTCGGATGCGGATTACGCCGGAAGCGTCGTTGATAGAAAGAGCACGTCCGGAATTGCAACTTTCTTGGGTCCTTGTTTAATTTCATGGGCTTCAAAGAAACAAAACATTGTCGCTCTTTCCACCGCCGAAAGCGAGTATGTTAGTGTCGCATTGTGTTGCGCGCAAATTCTATGGGTTCGACAACAATTGAAAGACTATGGTATTGTATTCGATTCCACTCCTATCTTATGTGATAATACAAGTGCCATTAACATTTCTAAGAACCCGATACAACACTCAAGGACAAAACACATTGACAAAAGACATTACTTTTTACGTGATCATGTGGAAAAAGGTCAAATCCGTCTTAACTTTTGTAGAACCGAAAATCAAATTGCCGATATTTTTACAAAACCGCTTGAAAGAGAACAATTCGTAAAACTTCGGTTGGAAATTGGTTTGTTGGATTGCGCATAATTCTATGAGTAGACGATTTGCCTCAATGACTGATTAGAGTGGTTGATACATTTTAATGTGTACATATGTGATTAAGTGTGTTTTATTAACCATATTTGAATGTTAATTAACAAGTATTATCCTTTGTGTAATAATGTGACATGCATAGAGCCAACAAATTTCACTAGTAGAAAAAGTGTCATTGACATCGCCTTATTAACATCACTTTTTAATAAAAGCGATGTAAATAGCCTAACCTTAGTTATTGACATCGGATTTAAAAACAAAATGATATATATTTTTTTTTAATTATTATTTACATCGGTCATTAACATCGGCTATTTGAAAACCGATATTAATTTAATTATGTTTCATCGGTTATGCTGAAACCGATGTTACTTTTATTTATTTATTATTATTTACATCGACCATTAACATCGGTTATTTGAAATCGATATTAATTTATTTGTGTAGCATCGGTTTTGCTGAATCCGATGTTAATTTAATCAAATAAAAGTTATATTTCATCGGTTAATTTGTGAACCAATGTCACAAAAAGCAATTAATTTATATGATAACTGACTTAATAAATTTTACGTCTTATTTATGACGTTAAATAAGATTTAATTTAATGATTAATCTTTAATTCATTAATTAGTTGAGGTTTTATGCATATATTTTGAAGTAGAGTATTATTAATTTATATTTACAAAGAGTTGTAAAATAAGTATACTGGACATTGTGGAAAAAAAACAAAAAACAATTATATATTGATATAATGGTTACATATCACTTAAAAGTTGAGTGTATATTGATTATTAATTTGAGTTATAAAATTGTTATTTGATCAAATTAACACTTAATTATACAAGATAATTAAGCATATGATTATAAGTATTTGTGGGACAAATATCAAAAAACAAAATGGACCACATTTCACATGTGGAGGCCGGATCTTACAAGTGGAGAACAATAGTGTTTATTCTCTACTACTACCACACTCCATCACATGATAATGACTTGTTATGACACAACTATCACTACAATTACTACCAAGACTCAAAGTCTTTTGCATGTGAGTACAATAAACAAAATAAGAGCCATATATGGCTTAGAGTGACCGGCCACAAGGCCTTAAGATTGAACAATTGTTGTTCAATTTTGCATGACTTCATTTTGCTTATTTTTCAATTCCCTTTTTGTAAACTCAACTTCTCTCTAAACTCTCTCAAAACACTAATATTTTTCCTATTACTAGAGTAGTAATAAATCTAATATTAGTTCATATTATCACTTGTGTTTTCTAGTCAAAAACTAAATGATTAGTTTGGGTTTAATCTTGGGTGCAACAAGAAAGAAACCTTCTACTTTGGAGGTTGTTTTATGGAGGATCATCTATCAATTTCATGCTCAAGAACAATAAGAAGGAGTACATTGCGTCATATGATGATGCATATGAAAGTAGCTTGGATTCGACAGTATTGGAGGGACTAGAAGTAGTTCATATAGCTGTATATCCTATCCCATTATACTGGTAAAACAGTGGGAGCTACCTTTAGGACAAGAGTCCTAAGTCTAGATTCAAACCTAGACACGTACTCAGAAAGTTTTATATAATATGAGATTACGTCGACAAAGAGAAATAGCAATCAGAACAATGGGAAAGATGCAAGTATTGCTAATCCCTTAGCCATGCCTTTTGCAGGCTGAACATGATAGTCATGTGATTTCAATGGAGATTGAAATATGTACCTGAATTGCTGGAGATGATGAGATATGAAATTATTGACAGCGTATCAATTTTTCCAAATATTAGATAATCGCATTCATTGTTAGAGTTTCATTAAAACTCCTTATTTAGTTTGACTAAATTTTAATACTTTGTTTATCCGAATTGGTTGAAAGAAAAGTTGAACCCAATTCAAGTGAACAGGATGAACTAAGTGTTTTGTCCCTAGTCACTCATTTGAGGTGACGTCTCAAAGTGACTAGATTGTAAGTCGATCGATGGTTGGTTTAGCACCATGGGGTCATGGAGATCACTGGTCGTTTACATAGACAGACTGTGCAGACACTCTGTCGGGCAGTGACCATAATAGAGTCCCTTATCAAAATTGTTGAAGCCTGGTCGTGGCGGGGATTTCTATTTTATTCCTATGAGTCGATTCTTTAGACTGGCGACCATTTACCTGAGTCGGTGTAGTTTCCAATTGACTTTGGTTTTTGTCCTAGGTCGTGCCGTGAAAGGAGGCCGATGGACATCTTCTGGGTCATGGTGATCTGCATCATACAGTGTAAGATGGGTCAAGAGGAGTTGTCCACCCACGTTGGGTATTAACATCTTCGGGCCACTCGAGGAGTAGTAACTGGAAATGCGTGGCCACGCTCGAAAGAGATCTCTGGTAGATTTTCCGGTCAAACAGTTACTCTCCCAGATCGAGAAAACCACTCTATTTATAATTTCAATTGCAAGTGCGACCTGTAAGACACCTTGCAATGAGTGGGAGGATGTGACGCAAAAGAGACAAGAGAATCGGTAGCACACAACTTGTCGACACAAGTGGGAGAAATTGTAGGAGGAGGAGTCCTTCGCAATAGTGTTGCTACATGCACAACTTGTATCGGACAAGTGGGAGATTGTTGGAGTAAGTGTCCTCCACAATAGTGCATTTATATAATAAATCTCATTTGGAATATACGTGGCATGATTAGTATATTTTAATACTCCACGTCAGTTGATTAACGTAAATCGGTAACGCTTGGCTGACTAGAGTTTGACGTTATTGTAGTATGACGGCGGTAATCAACTGATACCTTTAGGTCACACCTATAGGATGAGACCCAAATAGAATACTAATTATTTGTATACGATACAGTTTAATTAGAGCATTACATATATTTGATATGTACGAAAGTTATTTATTGGAAATTGAGTTGCAAACTCATTTCACTTAAGTTTATTAGTCAATTATACGATAATTGACTGAATAAATTTTACGTCTTATTTTAATACGATTAAATAAGATTTAATTTAATGATTAATCGTTAATTCATTAAATTAGTTGAGGTCAACGACGTAGCCACCGCTGGGCCAACACGGGCCATGGCCCGGGTAAGGTTTTAGAACACAAGTTATTATATAGAGTCAGTCGTGGAAAGGAAACACTAAAAAGATCTTGGCATAGTGGTTTGATAATTTTGTTAAAGTGCAGTGGTAGTGTGGTTGCATGTTCGATCCTCAAATTCTGCACTCTTTCACTATTTTACTTTCACACTTCTAGATTATGATTTTTATTTTTATTTTTCTTCTTTAAAGTAGAATCACTACACTTACAAATTACAAGGAGTCATTATTCCTATTTTTAATGTCGATTGCAATAATCATGATCGATATATTATTTTTATAAAAAAGTATTTGGGTAGAATATACAATATGGTTTTACACTTTTACATACATAAGAATTTGTGTATACGAGTCATTTTTATAATGCTAGCATAGCTCGTTTATCATGGGAGCGATTATCTAATAAATACTAGTAATTTTATATACATTTTTTTGGTGACCATTTTACAATATGTATCTTATTTTCCATCACACGTACGTTGTGATAGAAACATTATTTATTAAAATACAACTAATTTAAAATAAAAACTTGATTTATAATTCAAATTATGGGAAGAAAGACTATAAACTTTCAAATTAATATCGATAATGTTTAAATAGTGAATTAAGTAGCAATGATTATTGACTATTAGCGATATAAAAAGCGGCCCGGTATATTATTAATTCCTGGCTACGTCCCTGGTTGAGCTTATGCATATATTTTTGAGGTAGAGATAATTAGTTAATTATATTTACAATGAACTGTAAAATAAATTAACTGGACATTGTGGGACCCATTATATATTGATATAATGGTTAAATATCACTTAAAATTTGAGTGTATATTGATTATTAATTTGAGTTATAAAATTGTTATTTGATCAAATTAACACTTAATTATACAAGATAATTAAGCATATGATTATAAGTATTTGTGGGACAAATATCAAAAAACAAAATGGACCACATTTCACATGTGGAGGCCGGATCATACAAGTGGAGAACAATAGTGTTTATTCTCTACTACTACCACACTCCATCACATGATAATGACTTGTTATGACACAACTATCATTACAATTACTACCAACACTCAAAGTCTTTTGCATGTGAGTAAAATAAACAAAATAAGAGCCATATATGGCTTAGAGTGACCGGCCACAAGGCCCTAAGATTGAACAATTGTTGTTCAATTTTGCATGACTTCATTTTGCTTATTTTTCACTTCTCTTTCTAAACTCAACTTCTCTCTAAACTCTCTCAAAACACTAATATTTTTTCTATTACTAGAATAGTAATAAATCTAATATTAGTTCATATTATCACTTGTGTTTTCTAGTCAAAAACTAAGTGATTAGTTTGGGTTTAATCTTGGGTGCAACAAGAAGGAGACCTTCTACTTTGGAGGTTGTTTTATGGAGGATCATCTATCAATTTCATGCTCAAGAACAATAACAAGGAGTTCTTATTGTGCCCATATTGAACCGAAAATACCCCATGTAAGGATGTTTTCGTCTTATCTTTTCTTTTATGCTTTTATATTTGCATGCATGATAACTAGATCCTAAATCATTAAGTTAATTTAATTTAATGAACTAATTAGAGGAGTCTAATTAAAGGTCTAGGACTTTCATGTGGTATAAGAGCTCAATTGTTACATGCATGTCGATTTTAGGCATTAAAATCGAGTTATACGATAACTTGGGTAAAATTGAAAATTTGTGTTCAAAGTTGGTTTGCACGAAATTTTTGATTTGCATGCAAAACTACTGACCTCAAAATGGTTGTGGTCAAATTTGGTGATTTTATGGACTAATTTGCTATTTATTTTGATTTATGGCCTTTAAATCATGTTAATATGCATGTTTTATGTTAAAAGTTAACTAAAAATAGTTGCATGTTGATTCTGGCCATGAAATTTTGATATGATCTCACATGCATGTTTTACATACTGTATGTAAAATCCCGTGACTTTTAATTAAGTTTTGCATGATGATTGATTTTTATAAGATAAAAGTCAATAAAGTGAGATTATTATGATCATAAAATTGAAACGTCCTTTTATGGTCTTCAAATTTTTTGGTACATTTTATAATATGATTTATATCATGTTTGTGAAATTTTATAATTTTTTTCACTGTTTTACTATATTTAATGGTTTTTATTTGATAAAACCGTTGAATATTAAGTTATTTGTTCATAAAACTTATTCAAAATGTTTTGGGCAAATTTTTCTGTTTTTAGAGTTCCTGGAAATGTTCCAGAATGTGCAAAATTTTTGGTTTCAAATTTTTATGATTTTTATATTTTATTTTGGGTTTACTTCATAAATGTTATGATTAAACCTTTATATTTAGCAAATACGATCAATTCGAACTAATTAAATACAAACAAAGTTAGTGTGGACTAATTTTGAGTTCTAAATCAGTTTATATAATTAGTTTGAGCTTAAATACGATTTAAGTGTTGATTAGTGATTTTTAATGGTTAAAAATCGATAAAATCCATAAAACCGAGCTAGAATGAGCATGATAAGTATCAAGGACGATTTTGGCATATTGTTTCCAGCATTTTATTTATGTTGTTGTGGTTAAATGAACGAATGTCATTTATTTAATTTTTAATGCAAGTTGTACCTAGTATGGCCTAGATTATTTTAATCGGTATTACCCGTAATGTAAGGGAATACCGATTCGGTTGTAATTTTATTTGCGATCTCGTATCGCCGTTTGTAATAATTTAATTTCATTTTTAGATCAAATGTATAATAGGAATTTTTATTTGTATCTTTTTGTAATTAATTATTATAAAGACGGAGATTCCCGAAGTCGGTGTTCCAAAAGACGGTGCCATGAAGAGGCAAGGGGCCAAGGAGTTGGTTTCCGATTTTGTAATCTACTAGTTAATTAGATTAGCTAGGTGGCCATACTAGGATTTATTATATGCTTGCTTTATGTTTTTCCACACATGCCAAAATCGCCAACATGCATTTTTATTTCTCGATTGTCAATTCAAAGTTATTCAAAATTCACCGACTTAGTTCGCTTATAGGGAATTAATAACAAAATTGACAAGACCTCTCACATAACTTTAAAAAATTGAGATTTAGCCTTACCAATTGAAGCACCTATGAACCCCGTGTTCATTAGGGCTACCACGCTCGTGGGTCCCTTTTTACCTCGGGTAAGTAGGGTGATGCGATCACAAGCCAAAATTGGATTTGACTCAACGAGATAAGCGTTATCTTGGGACTAGGAGATGGATTTAGTTGAAATCCGTCAACCAAGAGTTCTAAGTGTAGAATTAGTCAAGTATTGACTTACCATTTTTAGATAAAGGTAGCATGCGATGACTATTTTTTTTTCTAAAGATGGGTCTTGGAATCACTTATGTAATTTCGTGAGGGGTCATTATATGAGTGACTTGTTTAAAATTGTTTTTACAAGTAAAATTATATATAAGCAATGAATGTTTTTTTTCCGTTGAGATTTATTTTATACGCGCAAATGACATATATTTTATCCTTCTATGAACTTGTAAATCCGTTCAATCGTGGAAAGGGTTTCCATTATTTTATACGGTAGCATTTTGATTGAAATCTCCCTTTAAACCACCGTAGCTAAAGACAAAATGAATTTTATCTTTTGATCCTCATATTCACCATTGCAAATGTCTCTTATGAAGAGTAAATGAATAAGGCACACTTAGTCAAAAACGTTTTGATTTTTAGTGACGTCTTCTCATAACAATGGTACATCAATCTTTTCGCTCCAACGAAAAATATTTTAATTTTTGGTATGTCGTCATAATGCTTCTTATCGAGACTTACCTCAAAAGAGGCCAAATCACTTGGGACGACTAGGTTAATCGATTTATTTAAAATCGTGAATAACCAAATACCGTAGTCACTTCATGAAAGGTTTATCCTTTTGAAGGTAAAACCATATATGAAATGAAGAATAGTCTTCACAATAATTCCAATATACTTATCTAAGTAGAGATTCATGAAAGTGAGTGGGAGTACTAAGAATGATGTTTATATTCTTAATTGTTAAGACGAGGTTCAAGAGTAGGTTGGCACGAGTTTGGCACAAGGCAAGGGGAAAAGGCAAGACTATTTTGAATAGTAAAGTCAAAACCCAAGCAAGGTGTCGAACCCAACTTTTGACGATTCAATTTTACAGTGTAGGACACAAGAAAAGAATCTGCCCCAAGTTTTCTAAAGAGTTAGAAATTGGGTGTACTATTTTTTCATGTTGGATTAGGTGTCCTCGCACAAAAGGCGCCAACATAATGAATCTTATTAAGGAATATAATTGGGATATTTATTGACTATATATATGATAAGTCGTTGAATTAACGTAAATCAATAACGGTTGGCTGACTAGAGTTTGACGTTATTTATCCTGCTCTGACGGCGGTGATCAACTGATCCCTTCGGTCACAACTAAAGGATGGCAATCCAAGAATAACTAATTGTTGTTATACCGATACAGTTAATTAGTACATTACATATAATTCGATATGTATGAAGTAATTGTAGAAATGGAGTTAAGAAAGACCAAAGCAATAAGTTTATTTTTCAATTATGCGATAATTGACTAATAAATTTATATCTTATTTTAATATGATTAAATAAGATTTAACTTAGTAATTAATCGTTAAATTACAAAATTAGTTGAGGTTTTGAGATAGAGGTAATTAGTTAATTATATTTACAAAGAGTTGTAAAATAAATTAACTAAGCATTGTGGGACCCATTATATATTGATATAATGGTAAAATATTACTTAAAATGTTAATTACATATTATTCATTTATTTGTGTCATATAATTGTTATATGATCAAATTAACACTTAATTATACAAGATAATTAAGCATATGATTAATAAGTATTTGTGGGACAAATATCAAAAATCAAAATAGATCAAATTGAGGCTCACATGGCCGGTTGTGGTGAAGTCAAATGGTGATGATGGTTGTTCTTATTTATACTCCTAAGCAACATATGCTTATGACATGAATAGCAAACATGATATCATTTTATTCACTACAACACATTACCACCTTACATGGCAATAAAATAAGAAGAAAACATCACCATTTTGTGATGATGAAACCGGCCCTCTTGGCTATAAAAGGAGAACAATTGTTGTTCATTCCTACACAAGTTCATTCTTATTTTCCATACATCTCTCAAAACTAAACTTCTCTCTAAAACTCTCATATACTAATATTTACTAAGTATTACTAGTGTAGTAATATAGTCTAGTATTACTAGTATTATATCTATCTTATTATCTAGTTAATAATAAGGGTAGATTATTTGGGTTAATCTTGGTGCAACTTAGAGGAGATCTTCTACCTTGGAGATTATTTGTTTTCAACCATATTTGTAGCTCAAGATCAACAAGAAGGAGTTCTTGTTGTGCCCTTATATTTTCCACATCAATGTGAGGAAATTTCTTCTCTTATATAAATGTCTTTATATTTGCATGCATGGTACATAAATCATTAAATACTAAATTATCAAGTAATTTAGCAACTAATTAGAGGAGTCTAATTAAGGTCTATGGACTTTCAATTGGTATCAGAGCTAGCTTGTAGCATGCATGTTCATTTTGGACATTTTTATTAAAGTTATAAGATAACTAATAAATCAACGATTTTGAGTTAAAATATGATTCTGACGAAAATTTTTGGTGCATGTATACCTACTGACCTCAAAATGTTTTTGGTTAAATTTCGTGATTTTAGGGATTAATTTGCTATTTATTTTGATTTTTGGCGTTTAAACCGAGTTAACATGCATTTTATGAGTTAAAAGTTAACTAAAAATAGTTCCATGTTGATTCTGGCCATGAAATTTTACTATGATCTCACATGCATTTCTTACATATTGTAAGTAAAAGTTCGTGATTTTTACTTATGTATTGCATGTTTATTTATTTTTATACGATAAAAGTCGATAATATGAGATTATAATGTTCATAAAATTGAAACGTCCATTTATGGTCTTGAAAATTTTTGGTAGTGCATTTACATTCTGATTTGGAGACTCTTGGTGAAATTTCAAATTTGTTTCATCACTGTTTTACTATATCTAATGTTTTTATTTGAATAAACCATTAAATACAAAGCTATTTGTTCATAAAATTAATTTAAATTTTTTGAGCAAATGTTTTTTATTTTTATAGTTCCTGCAATTGTTTCAGAATGTAAAAAATTTTTGTTTTCAAATTTTATGATGTTTATATTTTATTTTTGTTTTATTTCATAATTGTTATGATTAAACCGCAATATTTAGCAAATGAAATCAAATCAATCTAATTAATGACCAACAAAATTAGTAGTGACTAATTTTGAGTTCTAAATCAGTTTAGTTAATTAGTTTGAATTTAAATGCGATTTAAATGTTGATAGTGTTTTTTTAATGGTTAAAAATCAATAAATCCCGGAAAAATCGAGCTACAATGAGCATAAATTGAATCTAGGACGATTTTGGCATGAATTTTGCAGCAATTTATTTAATTTATGTTTGAATGAATGAATGCCATTTATTTAATAATTTATGCAAATTTTGTACCTAGTATGGCCTAGTTATTTTTTTATCGTTATTACCCGTAATGTAAGGGAATAACGGTATGGTTGTAATTTTATTGCGATCTCGTATCGCCGGTTTGTATAATTTAATAATTTTATTTTATAGAATAAATGTATAATAGGAATTTGTATATTTGTACATTTGTAATTATTTTTAAAGAAGACCGGTGACTCCCTCAAGACGGTGCCATTTTGGAATGTGTTCCAAGTGAAGAGGCAAGGGACCAAGGAGTTGGTTTCCGAATTTGTAACTATCTAGTTAATTTTGATTAGCTAGGTGGCCATACTAGGATTTTATTGTTGCTTGGTTGCTTGCTTTATTCCGCTCATGCCAAAATCGTCACACATGCATTTAATTTACCGTTATTGTCAATTCAACGTTATTCACAATTCACCGACTTAGTTCACTTATAGGGAATTAATAACTAAATTGACAAGATCTCTCACATATTTAAAAAAATTGAGATTAGCCTTACCAATTAATAACACCTATTAATCCCGTGTTCATTAGGGCTACCACGCTCGTGGGTCCCTTTTTACCTCGGGTAAGTAGGGTGATACGATCACAAGCTAAAATTGGATTGGACTCAACGAGCTAAGCGTTATCTTGGGACTAGGAGATGGATTTAGTTGAAATCCGTCAACCAAGAGTTCTAAGGGTAGAATTAGTCAAATAACGACTTACCATTTCTAAATAAAGATAGCATGCGATGACTATTTTTTAAATAAAAATGGGTCTTGGAATCATTTATATAATTTAGTGAGAGGTCATTATATGAATGCTAAACTTGTTAAAATGTTTTTCAAGTAAATTAACACTGAATGTTTATATATTTCTTTTTGTTGTAGTTACCATATTCGCATAATGTCAACATCATCAAACGTTGCAACCTTGGGTAGAGACTCATGGTTGAGGTCCGTCATGGACAAGTGTGTCCTTAAGGATGACGGAAGTAACTTCGTTGAATGGGAGTCAACGATCAAGAGCGCCGCGTTATCCGATAACGTGCTTCGCTACGTGGTTGAAGAGCCCCCCACCGATCCGCGCCAAGATCGTCCGCGGTTGTTGCGGGCCGGAATATGACCTTTATTTGAAGGTTGCTAATGACGTCAAGAATGTCTTGATTTGGTCAATCTCACCCAAACTCAAACTCCAATTGATATCACTCGATGCATATGCGATATTCACGAGGATCACGTCGATGTTTTCGCTATCCCCTCAAATTCTCCAATATGAGGCGGCTACGAAATTCTTTGACACCAAGCTTCAAAGGGGCCAAGAAGTTGGCCCACACTTGCTCAAAATGGTTGAGCACGCGGACACCTTAGAGCATCTAGGGTGCAAAATTCCGAAGCAATTGGTGGTGGGTAAGATCCTTCATTCACTCACACCTAATTTCACCCAATTTAGGGTGAACTACAACATGAATGGCATGGACAAGAGTTTCCATGAACTCCATGCACTCCTCACCCAAACGGAGAGGGACATGGAGGCTGGTCGGAGTGAACCCAAGGTTGTTCTTTCCATGAAAATGAAGAACATGACATTGGGGTGAGTAAGGACAAGGGAAAGGGTAAGACTCTTTTCAAGAAATCCGGCAAGGGAAAGGGCAAGGTCTTTTATAATGCCAAGCCCAAAGTCAACAAACACGCGGAGGCGGATTGCTATTATTGTAATGGCAAAGGGCATTGGAAACGCAATTGCCCCATATACTTGAAAGACAAGAAAAACTGTTTGGTGTGTACCACGTCAGGTAAAAATGTGTTTCATCCACTTATATGAATAGATATAACTTTGCGAGACATATTCGTGGGTATTTGATACCGGTTGTGGTTCTCACCTTTGGTAATCATGTACAGGGGCTGAGGGACCGCGCAAGCACTATGCCAGGTTTGACGTGGACCTGCGCATGGGAAATGGAGCTAATGTACCGCGTTTTCCTTGGGCACCCCTACTTCTTGTTTGGCCGAATGGTTTAGAGGTTGTATTTCAATAATTGCTGTGTATGTACCAACTCTTACCAAGAACATTATCTCCATTTCGTGTTAGACATGGAAGGTTTTTCATTTTGTATTAAGAACAACTGTTGTACTTTTGCTTTTAATGAAATGGTTTAGGGCGAGGCCATTTCTATTGGAGGTATTTATGTTCTAGATATTGCAAAAGAGGTCTATCATGTAGAAAACAAGAAGCTCAAAACAGGTGAACCTAATCAATCATACCTTTGGCATTGTCGTTTATGGCACATAAACGAACGACGCATAAAGAGACTTGTTTCATCTAAAGTACTCAAACCATTCGATTACGAATCTTATGGCGTATGCGAATCTTGTCTTCTAGGCAAGATGACTCGTGCTCCTTTTACGGGAAAAGGGACACGAGCAAGTGAAGTATTAGGGCTTATACATACGGATTTATGCGGTCCAATGACTATCCAAGCTAGAGGTTGTTATCACTACTTCATTACTTTTACCGACGACTTGAGTAGATATGGATATGTCTACTTGATGCGGCATAAAAGTGATGCTTTTGAAAAATTCAAGGAATTTTAAAATGAAGTATAAAACCAATTGAATAAAAAGATTAAAACCCTACGATCCGCTCGTGTTGGTGCATCTTGAACCACAATTAATTTGATTCACACCTTAAAAATTGTGGTATAGTATCACAGTGGACTCCTCCTGGAACACCTCAATTAAACGGTGTATCCGAAAGGAGAAATCGAACTTTATTAGATATGGTTCGATCTATGATGAGTCTAACAGAGCTTCCTGATTATTTTTTGGGGTTTTGCTATCTTATCTGCAATATTTTCACTAAATCGAAGCCCGACTAAAGCGGCAAACAAGACTCCATATGAGATATGGACAGGAAAAGTCCTTTATTTGTCGTTTATGAGAATTTGGGGATGCGAGGCTTTTGTTAAGAATAGGTCTGGCGATAAACTCTCACCCAAATTTGACAAATGTCTTTTTCTAGGATATCCAAAGGAATCACGTGCTTATTACTTCTACAATAAACACGAGGACAAAGTGTTTGTGTCTCGTGATGCAGTCTTTTTAGAAAATGATTTTATTTCTAAAAGACAGAGTGGGAGAAAATTTGAACTTGATGAAGTCCAAGAGCCACAAACCAAAAAGGATGACGAGGAAAACGTTCCCTCTTCGTCTGGTACGGTAATTATTCCTTCGGAACCTAGGAGGTCAAGCAGAATTAGTCATCCACCTGATAGATACCTTTGTATTATAGAGGAAGGTGATGACTATAATGTGTTACTTTTTGAAAGTAAACGAACCTACTACCTAGCAAAGCAGCCATTTGGTAGTCCCGACTCAAGCTAGCTCGAGCCATGCAATCCGATGGATTCTAATTTACGACAATCAAGATGGGGACTTTGGTTATTTACCTAGGAGGGTACGACCTCTTCAGTGTAGTGGATCATAAGATCAAAAGTGGCATAGACAAACATAATGATGTGTATAAAGCTAGATTGGTGGCAAAAGGGTTCACCCAAGTTCATGGTCTTCACTATGACGAAACCTTCGCCCCAGTCGCCATGCTTCGATCCATAAGGATTATCTTAGCGGTTGCCGCATTTCATAATTATGAGATTTGGCAAATGGATGTCAAAACCGCCTTCTTGAATGAGATTCTAGAAGAGGAAGTGTACATGACACAACCTGAAGGTTTTGTAGATCCATCAAACCCTAAGAATGTATGCAAACTTAAAAGATCCATCTATGGTCTTAAACAAGCATCCAGGAGTTGGAATCATCGTTTCGATCATGTAATTAAACAAAATGGTTTCACTCGAAGCGTCGAGGAACCGTGTTTATACATGAAGTTTAGTGGGAGTAAAGTAACTTTTCTATTCTTGTATGTAGATGACATACTACTCATTGGGAATGATATTCCAATGCTCACTTCTGTAAAGGAGTGGCTAGGAATACATTTCCAAATGAAAGACTTAGGAAAGGCCCAGCGCATCTTAGGTATCCGGATCTATAGGGATAGATCTAAAAGGATACTAGCATTAAGTCAAGAGACTTATATTGATAAGATTCTTGATCGGTTCAACATGAAGGACTCTAAGAGAGGCTTTATTCCTATGGGAAGTGGGATCACTTTGAGCAAGTCAGAGTGCCCTACGAAACCCGAGGAGATTGAACGCATGAAACTTTGTCCCTTACGCATCTGCGTTTTTGATCAATCATGCATGCTATGATGTGCACTATCGTCCGACGTTTGCATAATGTTTGAGCATGAACAAGTCTTACCAAGCAAATCCAGGTGAGAGTCACTGGAGACCGTAAAGCACTCTTAAGTACTTAGAAGGACTAAGGTTCGTTCTTAGTGTTGTAGGCCGATACTAGTTACTGTAAAGGGGGTCCACGAGATGCCAGTTTCCAAACAGATAGGATAATGAAATCCCAATCCGGCTACGTTTATATGATGAATGGAGGAGTTGTTTGCTGGAAGAGTTTCAAGCAAAGCGTTACAGCGGATTCTACAACAGAAGCAGAGTACCTTGCAGCGTCTGAAGCTGCAAAGGAAGCTGTGTGGATTCGGCAATTTTTGGAAGGACTAACAGTAGTCCCTACTGCCAAAGATCCTATCACGATTTATTGTGATAACAGTGGGGCTATTTTTCAAGCAAAAGAGCCCAAGTCTAGTAACAAGTCTAGACATGTACTTAGGAAATATCATGTAATTAGAGATTACGTGGACAGAAAGGAAATTGACATTTGTAAGGTTGGGACAGATGACAACATTGCTGATCCTTTAACCAAGCCTTTATCAAAGGCTAAGCATGATGGTCATGTCGTCACAATGGGATTGAGACGTGTGCCAGAATTCCTTTAGATTATGTAATATGTAATAATTGAATGTTGTATTAATTATTTCATATATGATAATGCATTCATTGTTCGAGTTTTATTTTAAACTCTTTTATTTAGTTTGACTAAATTTAATACTTTGTTTATCCGAATAGATTGTTGGACCCTATTCAAGTGAATAAAACGAACTTAGTATTTTGTCCCTAGTCACTCAATGAGGTGACGTCTCGAAATGACTAGATTGTAAGTCGATCGATGGTTGGTTCAGCACCATGGGGTCATGGAGATGACTGGTCGTTTACATAGACAGACTGTATGACACTCTGTCGGACAGTGACATTGTAGAGACCCTTAAATCAATTATTTGATGCCTGGTCGTGGCAGGGTCTTCTATCTTATTCCTATAAGTCGATTCTTTTGACTGGCGACCGTCTATCTGAGTCGGTGCAGTTTCCGATTGGTTTTGGTTGATGTTCTAGGTCGTGCCGTAAAAGGAGGCCGATGGACTTCTTCTGGATCATGGTGATCTGCATCATACAGAGTAGATGGATCAACAGGAATTGTCCACCCACGTTGGGTAAAAACATCTTTAGGCCACTCGAGGAGTAGTTACTGTAAATGCGTGGCCACGCTCGGAAAGAGATCTATGGTAGATTTTCCGGTCAGACAGTTACTCTCCCTATCGAGAAAACCACTCTAGATATTGTCAATCGCAAGTGCGACCTGGAAGACACCTTGCGTTGAGTGGGAGATGTGATAAAGAGACAAGAGAATCGGTGACGCACACTTGTGTCAGACAAGTGGGAGATTGTTGGAGTAGGTGTCCTCCACAATAGTGCGCCACATAATAAATCTTATTAAGGAATATAATTGGGATATTTATTGACTATATATATGATTAGTCAGTTGATTAACGTAAATCAATAACGGTTGGCTGACTAGAGTTTGACGTTATTGTCGTTTGACGGCGGTGATCAACTGATCCCTTTCGGTCACACCTAAAGGATGAAATCCAAATAGTAACTAATTATTTGTATACGATACAGTTAATTAGTACATTACATATATTCGATATGTAAGAGAGTTAATTATTAGAAATTGAGTTAAGAACTCAAATTCGATTAAACTTATTTTTCAATTATGCGATAATTGACTAATAAATTTATATCTTCTTTTAATACGATTAAATAAGATTTAACTTAGTAATTAATCGTTAAATTACTAAATTAGTTGAGGTTGTGAGATAGAGGTAATTAGTTAATTATATTTACAAAGAGTTGTAAAATAAATTAACTAAGCATTGTGGGACCCATTATATATTGATATAATGGTAGAATATTACTTAAAATGTTAAGTACATATTATTCATTTATTTGTGTCATATAATTGTTATATGATCAAATTAACACTTAATTATACAAGATAATTACGCATATGATTAATAAGTATTTGTGGGACAAATATCAAAAATCAAAATGGATCAAAATAGCCTTCACATGGCCGGTCATATTGTAGTTGTTGGTGATGATGGTTGCTCTTATTCATACTCACAAGCAACATGTGATTATGACATGAATAATAACCTAAAATCATTACATACTAACACTACACTCTACCACTTTGCATGTGATTAAAATAAGAAAAATAAGAGCCTTGTGAAGCTCTTCTTGACCGGCCATATTGCCTATAAAAGGGCAATATGGTTGATCATTTTATTTGTTCAATTCATGCTTGTTTTTCTTACTTCTCTCAAAAACTCATCTTCTCTCTAAAAACTCTCAAATACTAATATTTACTAAGTATTACTAGTGTAGTAATATAGTCTAATATTAAGTAGTATAATATCTATCTTATTATCTAGTTAATAATAAGAGTAGATTATTTGGGTTCATCTTGGTGCAACTTAGACGAGATCTTCTAGTTTGGAGATTACTTGTGTTCATCCATATTAATAGCTCAAGAACAACAAGAAGGAGTTCTTGTTGTGCCCATATTATTTCCATATCAATGTGAGGAAATTTCTTCTTTTATATAAATGTCTTTATATTTGCATGCATGTTACATAGATCATTATAAATTAAATTAATAAGTAATTTAGTAAATAATTAGAGGAGTCTAATTAAGGTCTATGGACTTTCAATATCAACCTCTAAAGAAGCCCGTCGCCACTCATAGCAAGAAATCAATCCAATTACCCCATTAAAACACACAAGTCCATTACAAAATCAACACCCAAGAAATAGGCACTAAAATCTCCAAGTATACTTCTTAACCTATCATTTAATCATCAAAATAACCTTATTAACCCCTACTAAACTAGACTAATCAAACTCCCCCACGCTTCGACCTTTACTCATCCTCGAGTAAAACCCAAGGATAAGTCAAAGAGAACCCACACCAAGGTATATATAGCGAAACGTGAGTAGCTTGATCTAACTCTAAACACCACAACTAATCACTACTACTCCAACCATCTCTCAATACTCAATCCCTCCGAGTAGGTACATAGTTTCAACAAAATGCACACGCAAATCCAAAATAATGATCATGTAACCCAAGTTCCCAACCAAACAACATCTAAGCAAAACTATAAATCAAAACACAAAGACACAATGTAGTTTAACTCATCACACTTCACCACCCAACCCCCCTTATTACTTCAAATGATTAAATACCGAACCACCCTTCAGACCTCCTTATGTCACCAACTCCAAGGTAGATCAAGTAATCAAGTAACTCTTTTTTTTTTCTATTCCCTCATTTTGCCTAGATCGCCCGCCTTTGCGGGTTTTCGATCTAGCTTTTATCCCTTACACTACTCTCATGGCACGCATCTCAATTATTCATTTTCCCGGAGTGCCCTTTCGGGTTTTCACTCCGTCCTCGGCCATTTACCCATTCTTGCCTAGGCACCCGCCCTTGCGGGTTTTCACCTAGCCGCGTTCTTCTTTTTTTTTTCTTTTTGCTTTTTTTTTCTTTTTGTCTTTTTTTTTTGCAATACAAATAAAATATATACAACAAGGAATTCCCTCCCCCACGCTTAATCTTCACATTGCCCTCAATGTGAGGAACAATAAAATGTAAGACATGGAAAAGGGAAAGAAAACATACCAAAGTACCTCAATGACCGGAAGGATCTCCGATACCATCGCTCTAGAAGGCATGATCCTCCTCCCTAGTTTCTCGTGCTTTAGCAAATTCATCCCACTTACTATTCAAAGACCGAACAAGCTCATGTGTCTCCAAAAGCATAGTAGAAAGCCCGGCGAGCATATCATCGGTCCTAACTTGCCTAACATCCACCTCCTTCCTCCAAGCATCAATCTCTTTTATCCAAAATTGATTATAAGGAGCCACGGGAGTAGTAGCAATCGACCGTCGTGTCAAAGTATCAACACCTCTCCTATCACCATTATTCTCATTTTCCTCATCATACGCATCCTCCTCCTCACTCTCGGTATCATCAAGGTCGGGATCGGGGTCGATACGAAAATCTTCCGTCACCTCTCCATAAGACAAAAGATCATCCTCCGTCTGAGGCAACTTCAAATAAGTATCATTATCGGAGCCCCAACAATAAAAGTATGTCCCTTCTACACTACGAGCCCGTAGCAATTGACATTGTATCAAATAAGGCACATTCAAAAGGTAGCTATCCATCAATAGTATCTCATCTTTCTCCACATCTACCTTCAAATGTTGCATTATTAAGGTTACCAAACGACCACCACCAATCCTTGTTCCTTTCTTTGTATACAAATTCAAGCAAGATTTCACAAAGAGATCAACCCAATCGGGTACATCCACACCTTCCGGAGTCATAGCTCACAAATAACCAAATTGAACACGAGGAAGTTTAGTGGGTTCCCCTTTGCAAAGGAATGTATTAGCTACAAAGCGGTGGGCAACTCGAAGACAAGGGTGAGTAATATAAGAGCTTATTTCACCTTGTTTCCCACGTGTATCCAACCCCGTCAACTCCTTCCACCATGTTGGACTAGTATCCTTATTAAGACCCACATACTTCTCCTTAATACCAAAAGCTTTTCACAACCCCGCATAAGTCAAAGAATGAGGCTTTCCTTACGGAAGGTGATTTTAGGAGTTTTAGTGGACTCTCCCGACAACGTTAAGGTGGATACGAACTCTAAAGTGTACCTCCTCTTTTTGAGCGATTGTCCTCCACAGTTAGTGCAATAACATAAGTAAATCTCTGTAGGTTCACAGGGTATACTTTGTATAATAATCAGTTGATTAACGTTTATCAATAACGGTTGGCTTGCTAGATAAGTTTGACGTTATTGTCATACAGATGGCGGTGATCAACTGGTCCCTAAAAGTCCCACCTATAGGATGTGTTTGAGAGATGTGATTATTTGAGAAAATAATCATATTGATACCCTATTATATGACTAATAGGTTAGTCAGTGTATTTGACTAAAAGGTTAGTCAATGTGATGATGAGACGAAAGTTAGCTGAGACGAATTAACTGTAATTCGTAAAATTGAATATAAAAGGTTATATTTAATTATAGTATATAATGTAAGCTAATTAAACGTAAACCGTTATAATTAATTGGCAAGTTATAAATATACGGATATTTATAATTAATAATGTATTATAATGTCGGTCCATGTAAAAATGACGATTATAATATATTACATTATATTAGAAGCTAAAATGAACAAAAACGAGAGTATCCAGATACACTCGGGTTTTCGGGTCAATGGGTAGTTATTTGAGGAGACTAAAATCTCCTCATATAAAAAAACCAAAAGTGCCGTGAGTTTTGAGGGAGAAGAAAAGGGTAAATTGAGTTTTTGGCTTTTCTAACCTAATTCATTCTCTACTGCCTCCATCTCATCTAGAGAACACACAACAGACAAAAGTTAACAGTAACTTTTGACAAAATCACAAAACAAAAGTTATCAGTAACTTTAGTTCTCTTTCTAGCAAAGGAGAAGGGTATATCTCATACAATCTTGGGTGCAACGATTAGGAGGATATCTACCTTGATATCTCTGTTCTTTACGCCAATTGCTAGGACCGGAGGTTAATTCGTTTTCTCTTTATTTTATATCGTTTTCATATTTATGACTTGCATTCATATTATATAATTTTGTTATAATCCTAAATTATAAGGGAAGTAAACTGTTATTTCCCACAAGTGGTATCAGAGCTTTTGGCTACAAAATTATATTATATGTTTTTCATTTTTATGAAATATAAATTTGAGAAAAAAAATTGATAAAACCGTGAAAATTTTTTTTTTTGTGTGTCACGGCTGTTTTTTTTGTTATGGCCGTGGGATCCAATTTTTTTTAGGGTTTTGTTGTTTCCATTGTTGATTTATTGATATTGTTATTTTAAAAGGTTAAAATTCAATATAATAAATTTGTGGTTGTTTTAATTTGATAAAGATTAAATTAAAATAAGATGGAATTGTTTTGATTTTGATGTTGCTATTTTTTCGGATTCATTGTTTTAATTGATGATTTTTGAACAATGATTCAATTTTAATGATGTTCAAAGAGATTGTGATTAAATGAATATAACGATAATCGATTTAATCATGATTTAGATGTTCATTTTAAAAGGTTAAATTGAATAATCTAGTTTGAATCAATATTTAATAACGATTAGATATTGAATTTTGTACCGATCTAGCAATTTTGACAACACCGAATTTTTTTTCTGTCCGTGCTGCTGCTGTTTATTAAAAAAAAATTTATGTTTTTTTTTACCGTAGCAGCAGGTAAATTTTTTTTTAGTTTTAATGTTTCTTTTACGGTTATTGATTAAACCGTGAGTTTATAAATAAAAAAAAAAAAAATTTTGGTACTGGTACTGTTCACGTGAACAGTGATCCGTAGAAAAAAAAAATTTGTTTGTTTTTTTTTTTGACATTATAAAGATAATGTTTGTTTGTTTGTTATTGTGAAAAGGTTCACAATAATGATACCCGATTATTTTAAAAAGGTTTAAAATAAAATGGATTATGGAAGATTAAAAATTGTTGTGGGCAATTAAGGAATTGTCACATAATTTTGATCGGTTTGAATGGTGGTTTGGATAATTAATCAACATAATTAATGAATTATGTTTTGTAGTATTAATTTATATAGTTGATGCATTTTTTTTTGTTGAATGAATGAATGAATGGTTTATTTTACGTATTTTTGCAATTGGTTGAACAATGTAATACCTAGTGTGGCTTTAGTTAATCATGTTTTCGTAATGATGAAAACATGGTTTGGTTGTAATTTTGAGATCTCGAATCTCCTTTTATTTTCTTTTAATTATGTTTTGGAATTAGAATGTAAATAGGTTCATTTTGTAACTTTTAAATGTAATTTTAAGAAGACTAGAGATGGAGATCGGATGCTCACTCCCGCTACATGGACCAAGATGAGACAAAGTCAAGCTTCTCGGGTCCATAAGGATGGATTCCAATTTTGTATTTACTGTTCATTTTGGTAGATAGGCCACACTAGGACCGTTGTAATAGTTTACGTATTTTTCCGTTTTTTGTTTTCATTCACATGCATGTTAAATAACTGCATCATATTCCGCCTAAACCAAACCACCTAAAATGCATGAAAAATGTTTCATATAGTTTGTTTTTTCATCATGGACATACAGATGTCACTCGCTATTTAGGGTCATCACCTTAGTTAAATCATTCTCGAGTTGCTAGACATTCGTTCACTTAAAATGAACTTAAGTTAAGATGATGGGACCTTCCCCTATAAATAAAATTGAGATTAGTCTTTATAGGGAAAACTACTATGAGCCCCTTCTTCGTCGGAAGTCATAATATGACCCCTTCTACGTTGGGTAAGTAGTGAGTGTTGACCTATTTTATCTCAACATTATAGTACGAGTAATATCTCGTGATTATGATGGACTATAAATAGAATTTACAGAAATTTATCGACCAGGAATTCTAAAAGTAGAATTAGCCAAGAGGTTGGCTTATCAATTTACAGAAATTGAGTCTTGGGATCATTTAAATAATTCTTGAGGAAGGTCAATTGTATAAATGCACGAGTCATCGAATTAAACGGTTTTTCATTAGACTCAAATTTTAAAACGATGAAACTTATCATATTTATTTTTCCCACAGTCATATATTCAGATATAACTGCTAATAACAAATGGCTGGCCATACTGATGACCCAATGCCAAGTGACACGCTCGGACGTGCGTCCTGGCTTAAGATGTTCATGGACACTATGAATCAGTCAACGCGACTGAAGAATAACGGGTCCAACTTTGCGGACTGGGAGGCGGCATTACGGAATGCTGCCATTGCTAACGGTAAGCTCAAGTACTTGACTGAGCCACTACCGCCCAACCCAGGCCCCAATGCAGGAGCCAATGAATCACTTGCTTATAGTGATTTCATGATGGAGGCGGGTGCGATAAAGAACGTACTCATCTTTTCAATGGAATCAAATTTGCAAAGGTGATTCATTGCCCAAGGTGCAAACAAGATTTTCACCACGCTCTCTAACGAGTTCTCGAAAGCACCGAGGATCGTTAGCTATGAGCATACCTGTCGCTTCTTTGAAAGCGAAACTCCAGAGGGGCCAAGCAGTTAGCCCACACATTCTTGACATGATTGAGAATGTCGAGAAACTGGAGGCACTTGGTTGCAAAATCGATGAGAAGATCGTCATAGATCGCGTTCGTCATTCAGCTCCACTCACTCCTTGTACAGACAGAGAGTGATCTGAAATTGAGTGGGAGTCTGAAACAGGACGTTCTCATGATTGGCAATAAGGGCAAAGGTATGGGCAACGCTAAGGCCAACCTAGCTGTAGGGAAGCCGAAATTCAAAAAGCCAGGGCAGGGCAAGAGTGGGCCTGGTGAGTCTAGCGGTAGCTCACAAGGCAAGACAAAGAGCGATGAAGGTAACGTGGAGTGCCACCATTGCCACAAGTTTGGGCATTGGAGGAGGCACTGCCTCGTGTACCGTGAGGACATAAAGCAGGCCGCATCTCTCCTGTTGGTATGTCTTCTTCTTTTATTCATATGATTGAGATCAACCATGCAAGTTTCGGAACTTGGGTACTAGATACTGGTTGTGGTTCTCATCTGTGAGTAGTAAGAAAGCAAAGGTTGGTGAGAAAGATCAAACCTATTTATGGCATTGCCGTATGGGACACATAAATGAAAAACGCGTGAAGAAGCTCATTGATAATGGGACTATCTCCCCATTTGACTATGAATCTTTTGGCACGTGTGAATCATGTCTCATATGCAAAATGACTCGAATTTCCTTCAAAGGTGTTGGAATGCGCGCTGCTGACCTATTAGGACTCATACATACTGATGTGTGTGGACCTATGTCAATCAACGCTAGAGATGGCTATAGATATTTTATCACTTTCACGGACGAGTTGAGTAGATATGGTTATGTCTACTTAATGAAGCATAAAAGTGAGTCCTTTGACAAGTTCAAGGAATTCCAGAACAAGGTTGAAAACCAGCTGGATAGAAGGATTAAAGCACTACGTTCGGATCGTGGTGGCGAATATCTTTCGAAGGAGTTTGATCGACACCTTAAAGACTGTGGTGTAGTACTGCAGTTAACTCCCCCTGGAACACCACAATTGAATGGTGTGTCCGAACGGAGAAATCGAACATTACTTGATATGGTTCGATCCATGATGAGTCACACGGTTGTACCTGATTCATTGTGGGGTAATGCTCTTTTGTCAGCTACTCTAATACTTAACCGAAGTCCGTCTAAAGCTGTAGACAAGACTCCATATGAATTATGGAAGGGAACAGTCCCTAACTTGTCCTTTATTCGGGTTTGGGGCTGCGAGGCTTATGTGAAGTGGCGACCTGACGATAAGCTCGGCCCACGATCGGTCAAGACATACTTTATTGGTTATCTAAAAGGGATGTTTGGTCATTACTTTTACTCGCCTACCGAACATCGAGTTTTTGTTGCGGTTAGTGCGACGTTCTTAGAGAAAGAATTTCTCGAGAATAGGACAAGTAATGGAACCTTCGAACTGTCGGAGATTCAAGAACCAACAACCGAGCAACCAATGGAGGAAACTGTTCCTTCATCATCAGCTGCGGTACATATTCCTTTGGAACCTAGGAGGTCGGGTAGACACTCTATTCCTCCAGACAGATACATTGGTATGGTCGAGGAGAATGAGAGTGATGACGTTTTACTCCTTGAGAGTAACGAACCCGCTACCTATAAAGGTGCTGTGCCCTGTTCCGACTCTAAGCTATGGCTTGATGCCATGCAATCCGAGATGGACTCTATGTATGAGAATGACGTATGGGATCTGGTTGACTTACCTGATAAGGTTCGGCCTCTTCAGTTCAAATGGCTTTACAAGATAAAGCATTCTGTAGAAGGACAACCAGATACATACAAGGCACGACTAGTGGCAAAGGGTTTCACTCAAGTGCAAGCACCGGTTTTGCCATTATGGATGAATTTTTGCACCCGTAGTCATGCGCGTTCCATTTCGGATAATCTTAGCGATTGGCCCCGCTTTTCATGCTAGAAATTTGGCAATGGATTGCAAACCCGCCTTCTTAAAAAACGGTTATTTGGAGGATGATTTTTGGGTCAATGGTACAACCCGCAGGTTTTCATTGATCCTAAAAATCCCTAGAAGGATGCAAAAGCTTAAGCGTTCCATCTATGGACTTAAGCAGGCCTCTCGGAGTTGGAATCATCGTTTCGACCAGGTGATAAAAGAGAATGGATTTACTCGATCGGTCGAGTAACCATGCTTATATATCAAGTCGAGTGGGAGCAAGATTGTCTTCCTAATATTGTATGTCGATGACATACTCTTGATTAGGAATGACATACCTCTCTTAACTTCGGTAAAAGTTTGGTTAAAGAACCATTTCCAGATGAAAGATCTGGGCAAGGCACAAAGAATTTTGGGGATCCGTATCTACAGAGATAAATCACGACGGATGTTATCCCTCAGTCAGGAGTCTTATATAGATAAGATTCTTGAGAGGTTCAGCATGACCAACTCCAAGAAGGGGAACCTTCCAATGGTCTCTGAGATGCAGTTGAGTAAAGCTCAAGCACCAAAGACATCGGAAGAGGTCGAGCGCATGAGTTGGATTCCTTATGCATCAGCTATAGGATCGATCATGTATGCCATGATATGCACACGTCCAGACGTGGCATATGCATTGAGTATGACAAGTCGATACCAAGGCAATCCAGGTGAAACACACTGGATGGCTGTTAAGAATATCCTTAAGTACCTACGGAGGACTAAGGATTGGGTCTTGACTTATGGAGGCGACACTGAGCTATGCGCAATCGGTTACGCAGATGCTAGCTTCCAAACGGATCGAGATGACTCGAAATCTCAGTCTGGATTCGTTTTTACTCTTAATGGCGCTGCGGTCAGCTGGAAAAGCTCCAAACAAACTGTTATAGCATATTCTACGACTGAGTCCGAGTACTATGCTGCTTCAGAGGCTGCGAAGGAAGCTATATGGATGCGTCAATTCTTACAAGGACTAACTGTAGTTCCTAGTTCGGATGACCCGATCACCAGCTATAACGAGTCTAAGCATGTACAACGGAAGGCTCACATGATCCGCGATTATGTGGAGCAAAGGGAGATAGTGATAGACAAGATTGCTACGGATGATAACGTAGCAGATCCTCTCACTAAACCACTGAGATATGATAAACATGAAGGGCACGTTATTTCCATGGGAATCAAACGTGTTCCTGAGTTGTATTAGTTGTTTTTTATGGATTAGACACCTGTATCTTTTCATAAAAACTATCTATAAAATCATCGTTTTGTTTATATTTTGTTTTCATGTGGGTTGTACGGACAACATTGAACACCACAAAGTGAACTGAATTACATTATATTTTGTTTTGGTCTGTACTTGCCTACATGAGCTGATAACTCTGGCAATTATTTTGTGACGTCGATTGATGGTGGGTTCAACGAGCCATAAGTCAAACTGTTGACTGATCGATCAATCTTGCGAGTTTATAATGATACTGGCAGGACCTTTTTGTGACGCCTTATTGGAGTCCTAAATGTTTCGGAACATTAGGTGCCAGGTCGTGGATAGGACATCCATAGTGTTCCTAGAGTCGATTCTTTTGACTATCGACTGTCTCTTGAGATAAAGGTAGTTTTTGGGTGACTTTGGTTTCTTTCTCACGGTCGACCGTAACAGGAGGCTAAGTAGATTTTTACAGGGTTATTTCATACTGCGCTTGTATCTGCAAGATTCGAGTTGAAGAAAATATCCCACCTTTATCAGGATATGCTATTTCTCAGGGCCACTCGAGGAGCTGTAACTGAAATGCATGGCCATGCTCGAATATAGATTCGTTTATCAGTTAAGTTACTCTCTAGTCGGGGAAAGCACTCTTGAAACTGATCACTTGTAA
>JAIUZE010020253.1:0-12217 GCA_022085475.1 Heliosperma pusillum
CGCACACACGTGAACCCTAACTTAAACTACTTGACCTTAAAATAATAAATGAGAGTTGGGTAGAAGTTAAGGACTTTACTTGGTAGTCTATTTGTTTATGCTAATTTGTTTTTGTTTCTTATGAAGATGGTTAGACCACGATTAGCTGAAAATGTTATGATGGAAGCTCTCACTCAAGTGCTGAAAAATCAGCAAGATGCAGCTTTAGCTAATGCCAACCAAGTTCCCCCTAGAAGGGAGGATAACAATCAAGGTGGCTACGCATGGGTAGCTGGACAAATAGCTAGAAGTAAGATCGTACCATATGGTGGAGAACCGGACCCTACGGAGTTATCCGATTGGTTCCGTGAGATGGAGAAGCAGTTCGATCTATACCAAGTCCGAAAGGAGGACAAGGTGAGGATCGCAAAACACTTCCTGGTGAGGGAAGCTGATAACTGGTGGGCTATCACAAGTGCCACCGCTGTTCTTGAAGAGGACTTCAACTGGGCTTATTTCAAAGCTCTTGTGGAAGGTAGATTCTATCCTAAAGAGCTTAAACAACAAAGGCTCAAAGAGTTCATTGACTTTAAACAAGGCAACTTATCAGCTCAAGAGTTTACTACGGAGTTAAATAAGCTCGCTCATTTTGCGCCGAGGCTTATCCGAGATGATGAAGACCGAGCATTCTATTACCGTAACAAGTTGAGTGCCGTTCTGCAAAGTAAAGTGAGGAGGAATACTACCTCCTTTGGAGATCTTTATGATGATGCCTTGTGGGCCGAGAATTCAATGAAGGCTATTAGTGATGAAGCCTTGATGAATAATCCCTCTCCTTCTTATGCTCCTAGGCCGAATGTGTATGGGAAGAGGCCGTTTATTCCGTCTCCTTCTAATTCTTATGTTAGCAAGAGGAGATTCAATCCTCCTTCCAATGCAAATACAAGGAATCCTGCTCCTTTTATTCCTAGAGCTACTTCAAATGTGGCTCATAGGCCTTATACATCTCAAGCCCAACCTCAAGGTTGTCAATGTAATCGTTGTGGACAACCACACCACCCCGGTGTGTCTTGTTCCAACCGACCTTATGTGTGTTTCTGCACTGAAAAAAGACCCAAAGGGGCTGATTTCGTGCCAAGAAAGACTCCCCAAGAGCAGCCACTCGAGCATGGCTCAAGTGACTCTAAAACTAACCTAAATGACACCTAAAACCGGGCTAGGGATAGGACGGTCCCGGAAACCGCTTTGCACAACCAAGTGCAACCAAGACTCAACGAAACAACAACAAATTAAACTCGACATGAGTAGTTGTTCTTCTCATTTGAGGGGCTGTTTTGGAGGCTTTATTTTGTGGGTTTAATACAATGGGAGGTAGATGGATATGACTTAGACTAGATCACACAGCAGGTCTAAGCCTCGAGGTAGTTTTGCCCAAGCACACAAGCATAGGACTCAACCCCGCTCCAATGGCTCGAAGCCCTTGGAGGTTCTCCAGCACATAGCAAAGAGGAAAGGGTGTCTAAGCACACAAGCAAAGACTAAGGGTTTTGAAAACCTTCTAAAAATTCATTTCATAAACTGATTTCTTACAATGGAAATGAAGCCTTATATAGGCAAGATAAGAACCATCTAATGGTTGAGAAATAACTAGTACAATGCATCAATAAAATAAAAACTGAAAAGTAAAACTTGGAAAGCAAGGAGAGATTTCATTGGTTGCTTTTCCCTTTGTCTTCAAGTGTAGATAGTTGGTGAGTGTCCTTTGGCAGCTCAAAAGCTCTGAAATGAGGCTTAGAAATCAGCCCTTGTCGTGCCATAGAGCAGGTGCACTGTCAAACAAAGGGAAAGAAACAACAAGCCAAAATAGGACCACTAAATGTCGCTTTCAGATTTCAGAAATTGTCCCTTGCATTTTCTTCAAGGCAAAGATCTCTTTAAACTAAACCAAGCCTTCTCACTTCTCATCCCTTGACATAAGGACATTATTAAGATCATTATCCATCTTAGGACATGCTAATCTTGGCAGCTGAAAGGAACAAATACCCCTCACTAGTGTTTGCATCAAACTTATCATGACAGTTGCATCTCTGGAATCAGACCTCATTTGCAGGATTCATATCTCTTGACTCAGAATGAATTACATTGACTATGATAGCTCATTTTAAAGCTAGAGATGTTAGCTTTCATGTCAAAAAAGAATCAACCAAAAATAATGAATGGAACTCTAGATATAGAGGTTTGAGTACTAGCGGGTCACTTGACAACTGTGCAGCAGTATTCCAGACTCCAGAGGCATCTTGCAGATGCTCTCATTTTCTGCACATATAGAACTAGGAGACCCATGAGTAGCCAAATTGAAGCTATACGAGTTAGCTTACTTCTCCATTTTGAATCATGCAAAAAAAGTTCCTGGAACTTTATTTATAAGCCTTTGAGTACGTGCAGGTCAGAAGTGAATGCACAGCAGTTTTCCTGTGCAGCAGCAGGAACTTCAAAAAATCATATCTCTTAGCTCACATCGATTAAAAATGCCCATGATAACTAAAATGGTAGATACGAATGTTAGCTTTCATATCCAAAAAGAATCAACCAAAACCATCCATCCAATATTGAGTTATTCACGTTTTAGTGCTGACAGGTCATTTTCAAAAAAACAGAACATCCTTCTGTGTGACAGTCTTTGAAGCCCTCGCGTGAACAATCTACTTAATGAATGTTGTTGATTCCAACTCCATATGAAAGAGGACTCTTTCAAGAACCCAAACATATAAAGAACTCAAATTTTCACCATGTAAAACTCATGATATGAGCTATTGAAATTGACCCAATTCTGCAGAGATTTTCAAAACCATTTGAATTTATTTCGCTGCAAACTCCCTTTGTTCAAAAAAGTTTGTCCTCAAACTTTCGGGGTTAAAAACATGGTACTACAAAAGACGATTTCAAAAACAAAACAACCATGGAACAAGTAGTGTAGATGTTAAAGAGGGAGACAACTAGGGCCCTATTCGAATCCAGCACTCTTGCAAAGATCGAATCCCCCTGTTAGCCAACTCGATACAAGCTATCACAAGTGCTCGTACCAAAGCAAACACCCACAAACCAGGCAGCACCCACGTAAGTAGTGTCACGCCCTAGAACATCACGCACCCACCCTTCCCAAGACCGTCTTGATTTAAGAAAACGCAAGAGCCTGGGCTCTGATACCATTTGCACTGAAACAAGACCCAAAGGGGCTGATTTCGTGCCAAGAAAGACTCCCCAAGAGCAGCCACTCGAGCATGGCTCAAGTGACTCTAAAACTAACCTAAATGACACCTAAAACCGGGCTAGGGATAGGACGGTCCCGGAAACCGCTTTGCACAACCAAGTGCAACCAAGACTCAACGAAACAACAACAAATTAAACTCGACACGAGTAGTTGTTCTTCTCATTTGAGGGGCTGTTTTGGAGGCTTTATTTTGTGGGTTTAATACAATGGGAGGTAGATGGATATGACTTAGACTAGATCACACAGCAGGTCTAAGCCTCGAGGTAGTTTTGCCCAAGCACACAAGCATAGAACTCAACCCCGCTCCAATGGCTCGAAGCCCTTGGAGGTTCTCCAGCACATAGCAAAGAGGAAAGGGTGTCTAAGCACACAAGCAAAGACTAAGGGTTTGAAAACCTTCTAAAAATTCATTTCATAAACTGATTTCTTACAATGGAAATGAAGCCTTATATAGGCAAGATAAGAACCATCTAATGGTTGAGAAATAACTAGTACAATGCATCAATAAAATAAAAACTGAAAAGTAAAACTTGGAAAGCAAGGAGAGATTTCATTGGTTGCTTTTCCCTTTGTCTTCAAGTGTAGATAGTTGGTGAGTGTCCTTTGGCAGCTCAAAAGCTCTGAAATGAGGCTTAGAAATCAGCCCTTGTCGTGCCATAGAGCAGGTGCACTGTCAAACAAAGGGAAAGAAACAACAAGCCAAAATAGGACCACTAAATGTCGCTTTCATATTTCAGAAATTGTCCCTTGCATTTTCTTCAAGGCAAAGATCTCTTTAAACTGAACCAAGCCTTCTCACTTCTCATCCCTTGACATAAGGACATTATTAAGATCATTATCCATCTTAGGACATGCTAATCTTGGCAGCTGAAAGGAACAAATACCCCTCACTAGTGTTTGCATCAAACTTATCATGACAGTTGCATCTCTGGAATCAGACCTCATTTGCAGGATTCATATCTCTTGACTCAGAATGAATTACATTGACTATGATAGCTCATTTTAAAGCTAGAGATGTTAGCTTTCATGTCAAAAAAGAATCAACCCAAAATGATGAATGGAACTCTAGTATATAGAGGTTTGAGTACTAGCGGGTCACTTGACAACTGTGCAGCAGTATTCCAGACTCCAGAGGCATCTTGCAGATGCTCTCATTTTCTGCACATATAGAACTAGGAGACCCATGAGTAGCCAAATTGAAGCTATACGAGTTAGCTTCCTTCTCCATTTTGAATCATGCAAAAAAGTTCCTGGAACTTTATTTATAAGCCTTTGAGTACGTGCAGGTCAGAAGTGAATGCACAGCAGTTTTCCTGTGCAGCAGCAGGAACTTCAAAAAATCATATCTCTTAGCTCACATCGATTAAAAATGCCCATGATGACTAAAATGGTAGATACGAATGTTAGCTTTCATATCCAAAAAGAATCAACCAAAACCATCCATCCAATATTGAGTTATTCACGTTTTAGTGCTGACAGGTCATTTTCAGAAAAACAGAACATCCTTCTGTGTGACAGTCTTTGAAGCCCTCGCGTGAACAATCTACTCAATGAATGTTGTTGATTCCAACTCCATATGAAAGAGGACTCTTTCAAGAACCCAAACATATAAAGAACTCAAATTTTCACCATGTAAAACTCATGATATGAGCTATTGAAATTGACCCAATTCTGCAGAGATTTTCAAAACCATTTGAATTTATTTCGCTGCAAACTCCCTTTGTTCAAAAAAGTTTGTCCTCAAACTTTCGGGTTTAAAAACATGGTACCACAAAAGACGATTTCAAAAACGAGAACACCCATGGAACAAGTAGCGTAGATGTTAAAGAGGAAAACAACAAGAGCCCATTCGATTCCAGCAATTAGCTAAGACCGAACCCCCTTGTTAGCCAACTCGAACCAAGCACACACAGGTGCTCGAATCAAAGCCAACACCCACAAACCAAGCAACGCACAGGCTTGTGGTGTCACACCCTAGACCACCAACGAACCACCAATGCCCCAGACCGTCTTGGTTTAAGAAAACGCAAGAGCCTGGGCTCTGATACCATTTGCACTGAAACAAGACCCAAAGGGGCTGATTTCGTGCCAAGAAAGACTCCCGAACAGCCACCACTCAAGCATGACTCAAGTGACTCTAAAACTAACCTAAATGACACCTAAACCCGGGCTAGGGATAGGACGGTCCCGGAAACCGCTTTGCACAACCAAGTGCAACCAAGACTCAACGAAACAACAACAAATTAAACTCGACACGAGTAGTTGTTCTTCTCATTTGGGGGGCTGTTTTGGAGGCTTTATTTTGTGGGTTTAATACAATGGGAGGTAGATGGATATGACTTAGACTAGATCACACAGCAGGTCTAAGCCTCGAGGTAGTTTTGCCCAAGCACACAAGCATAGAACTCAACCCCGCTCCAATGGCTCGAAGCCCTTGGAGGTTCTCCAGCACATAGCAAAGCGGAAAGGGTGTCTAAGCACACAAGCAAAGACTAAGGGTTTGAAAACCTTCTAAAAATTCATTTCATAAACTGATTTCTTACAATGGAAATGAAGCCTTATATAGGCAAGATAAGAACCATCTAATGGTTGAGAAATAACTAGTACAATGCATCAATAAAATAAAAACTGAAAAGTAAAACTTGGAAAGCAAGGAGAGATTTCTTTGGTTGCTTTTCCCTTTGTCTTCAAGTGTAGATAGTTGGTGAGTGTCCTTTAGCAGCTCAAAAGCTCTGAAATGAGGCTTAGAAATCAGCCCTTGTCGTGCCATAGAGCAGGTGCACTGTCAAACAAAGGGAAAGAAACAACAAGCCAAAATAGGACCACTAAATGTCGCTTTCAGATTTCAGAAATTGTCCCTTGCATTTTCTTCAAGGCAAAGATCTCTTTAAACTGAACCAAGCCTTCTCACTTCTCATCCCTTGACATAAGGACATTATTAAGATCATTATCCATCTTAGGACATGCTAATCTTGGCAGCTGAAAGGAACAAATACCCCTCACTAGTGTTTGCATCAAACTTATCATGACAGTTGCATCTCTGGAATCAGACCTCATTTGCAGGATTCATATCTCTTGACTCAGAATGAATTACATTGACTATGATAGCTCATTTTAAAGCTAGAGATGTTAGCTTTCATGTCAAAAAAGAATCAACCCAAAATGATGAATGGAACTCTAGATATAGAGGTTTGAGTACTAGCGGGTCACTTGACAACTGTGCAGCAGTATTCCAGAATCCAGAGGCATCTTGCAGATGCTCTCATTTTCTGCACATATAGAACTAGGAGACCCATGAGTAGCCAAATTGAAGCTATACGAGTTAGCTTCCTTCTCCATTTTGAATCATGCAAAAAAGTTCCTGGAACTTTATTTATAAGCCTTTGAGTACGTGCAGGTCAGAAGTGAATGCACAGCAGTTTTCCTGTGCAGCAGCAGGAACTTCAAAAAATCATATCTCTTAGCTCACATAGATTAAAAATGCCCATGATGACTAAAATGGTAGATACGAATGTTAGCTTTCATATCCAAAAAGAATCAACCAAAACCATCCATCCAATATTGAGTTATTCACGTTTTAGTGCTGACAGGTCATTTTCAGAAAAACAGAACATCCTTCTGTGTGACAGTCTTTGAAGCCCTCGCGTGAACAATCTACTTAATGAATGTTGTTGATTCCAACTCCATATGAAAGAGGACTCTTTCAAGAACCCAAACATATAAAGAACTCAAATTTTCACTATGTAAAACTCATGATATGAGCTATTGAAATTGACCCAATTCTGCAGAGATTTTCAAAACCATTTGAATTTATTTCGCTGCAGTTTCTTTTGTCAAAAGGGTGGTCATCGTTACGAGGATTGCCCCGATCGAAAGTTGCCTCCTCCTCCTAAACCTAAAGGTTCCATCTTTCTCATGAGCCGTGCCGAAGCCGACGCTCATCCCAAGATCATTACGGGTATGTTCTCAATCTTAGAGCAACCGTGTCTTATTCTTTTTGATACCGGTGCTTCTATGTCTTTTGTGTCATCGACCTATGCCAATAAATTATCTATCAAGCCTACATCTAGTGAGGATACTCCCATATCCTTACCATCCGGAGATATTATCTCTTGCTCTACCCTTTATCCTAATGTTCCAATATCTATTGCGGGTTCTATCTTTCCCGCTAATCTCCTTAAGTTCCCTCTAGGAGAGTTTGATATAATCTTAGGTATTGATTGGTTAGCATTATAACATGCTAGGTTCGAGTGTCGTGATCAAAAGATTTATTTAAAGAGTCCTTTAGGGGTTAGAATAACCTATAAGGGATCTCATCCCCGTAAAGGTGTGTCTTTAATTTCCGCTATGAAATTGGTAAGTATGGTTAGAAAAGGTCACCAATCATTCTTGTGTGTTGTGATTTCTTCAAATACCTCTTTGCCAAGTATTGAAGATGTGCCTATTGTTCGAGAATTCGTTGATGTATTCCCCGAAGATTTGCCCGGGATTCCTCCCGAGCGTGATGTGGAATTCTATATTGATCTTGTTCCTGGTTCTGGACCCATAGCCAAAGCTCCTTATCGTATGGCTCCGTCCGAATTGAAAGAATTAAGAAAGCAGCTAGATGAGATGATAGAGAAGGGTTTTATTAGACCAAGTGCCTCGCCTTGGGGTGCTCCTGTTCTTTTTGTGAAGAAGAAAGATGGTTCGATGAGGCTTTGTATTGATTATCGTGAATTGAATCGGATTACAATCAAGAATAGGTATCCTTTACCAAGAATTGAATATTTATTTGATCAACTAAAGGGTGCTTCTACTTTTTCAAAGACTGATTTGAGATCCGGTTATCATCAAATTTCTGTTCGAGATGTTGATATTCCGAAGACCGCTTTCAGTACGAGGTATGGTCATTATGAGTTCAAGGTGATGCCATTTGGATTGACGAATGCTCCCGCTATCTTTATGGATCAAATGAACCGCGCTTTTAGTGAGTATCTTGACAAGTGTGTGGTGGTATTCATTGATGATATTCTTATTTTCTCCAAGTCCGAAGAAGAGCATGCTATTCATTTGAGGATTATTTTGGGTGTTCTACGTCGTCAGAAGTGGTATGCTAAGTTCACAAAGTGTGAATTTTGGTTACCTAAGGTGTCCTTCCTTGGGCATGTGATTTCTAAAGAAGGTGTAATGGTGGATCCTTCGAAGATTGAGGCCGTTGTTGATTGGAAGAGTCCGACTGATATTAGAGAGATTCGAAGTTTCCTTGGTTTAGCTGGTTATTACCGTAGATTTGTCAAGGATTTCTCTAAGCTTGCTAGACCGATGACTCAGTTGTTGAAGAAGGAAACCAAATTCCCATGGAATGAAGCTTGTGAAGCAGCATTTCAAGAGTTAAAGAAGAGGTTAACTACCCCTCCGGTGTTGACTTTGCCTGAAGATGGAGTAGACTTTGATGTCTATTGTGATGCTTCTAAAATGGGATTAGGTTGTGTTCTTATGCAAAATAGGAAAGTGGTGGCTTATGCTTCAAGGCAGTTGAGAGTTCATGAAGTGAACTATCCTACTCATGATTTAGAATTGGCCGCCGTTGTTCATGCTTTGAAAGTGTGGAGACATTATTTAATTGGGGTTCATTGTCGTATCTTCACCGATCACAAGAGTTTGAAGTACATATTTACTCAAAAAGAGTTGAATATGAGGCATAGAAGATGGTTGGAATGGGTCAACGATTATGATTTTGAGTTATTGTATCATGAAGGGAAGGCAAATGTGGTTGCAGATGCTCTTAGTAGGAAAGCTTCTCATGCTTTGAATGTTATGCATGTATTACCTGTTGATCTTTGTGCCGAGTTTCGAAGGTTGAGTTTAGAATTCGTAGAGCGTGGATTTGTTTATGTTGGTGCTATAATTGTCGAACCTGTGTTTCTCCGTGAAATCCGCGAAAGCCAAGTTGATGATCTTACCTACAAGTCTATTCAAGCCAAACTTCTTGAAGGTAAAGGTATAGATTTCAAGTTTGATAATGAAGGTGTTCTTCGTTTCCATGGTCGTTTATTTGTTCCTAATGCTCTTGATTTGAGGAAGCGAGTTCTTGATGAAGCTCACCTTTCCCCTTATTCTATTCACTCCGGAGGTGATAAGATGTACAAGGATTTGAAGCTACAATTTTGGTGGCCGAACTTGAAGGGTGATGTTGTATCTTAGGTTGGAAGATGTCTTACTTGCCAACAAGTGAAGATTGAACACAAGAGGCCCGGTGGATTGCTACAACCGTTGGATATTCCACTATGGAAGTAGGAATCTATTTCTATGGATTTTGTTATGGCTTTACCGAGGACCGTTGGAGGTAAAGATGCCGTTTGGGTTGTTGTTGATCGTTTGACCAAGTGTGCTAGATTTATTCCGATCAAAGAAACTTGGAGTTTGGATCGTTTAGCAAAAGCCTATGTTGATGAAATTGTTAGATACCATGGTGTTCCTAAGGAGATCATATCCGACCGAGATCCGAGATTCTGTTCGAGATTTTGGAAAGCTTTGCAAGAAGCCATGGGTAGTAAGTTGTTGATGAGTACTGCATTTCATGCCGCTACGGATGGTCAGACTGAGAGGACTATTCAAACTTTAGAAGACTTGCTTAGGGCTTGTGCTCTTGATTTCCAGTCTAGTTGGGAAAAGAGTCTACCGTTGGTGGAGTTTTCTTACAACAACAGTTATCATGCATCTATCAAGATGGCTCCATATGAAGCTCTTTATGGAAGAAAATGTCGGAGTCCTATATGTTGGAATCAATTGAGTGACAATCGTGATTTAGGCCCCGATGTTCTTGTTGAAACCATTGATAATGTGAAGGTCATTCGAGATAGAATGAAAGCCGCTCAAGACCGTCAAAAGTCTTATGCCGATATCCGAAGAAGGCCGTTAGAGTTTAAAGTTGGAGATAAAGTGTTCTTGAAGGTATCTCCAATGAAGGGTGTTAAAAGGTTTGGTGTTAAGGGAAAATTGAGCCCGAAATACATTGGACCCTTTGAGATTGTGAAAAGGATTGGTGCCGTTGCTTATAAGTTGGATTTGCCGCCGAATTTGGCTAAGGTTCATAATGTATTCCATGTTTCTCAATTGAGAAAGTATGTTAGTGATCTAAGCCATGTCTTTCAAGTTGAATTGCCCGAGCTTGAACCGAATTTATCCTTTGAAGAGAAGCCGATTCGTATCCTAGACCGTAAGGATAGGAAGTTGAGAAGTAAAGTAGTTCCTTTAGTGAAAGTCTTGTGGAGAAGTGCTAATGTCGAAGAAGAGACTTGGGAAACTGAAGCTTCTATGCGTAGTAAATATCCGAGTCTATTCGAGTAAGGTATTTTCCTTTCCCTCAAGTTTGGAGGGCGAAACGTTTTAAAAGGTGGGGTGATTGTAACACCCGCTATTGGACCCTATTTTTATAATGAAAATATTTTACGGTTACGTTTCAGCGAATTTAAGTTTTAATTTAGTATTAATTATTCCGAGTCGAATTTAGAATTTCCGAGTTCGTATTTGGAATTTCCGCGAGATTCCATGAGAATCCCGTCTTAAGGCGAGTTTGACTTTTATTGACTTTTTTTTCTCATACATACTCATACTCCCTTAACCTATTTCTCATTCACACAAACACAAATTCAACCTTACTTCTTCCTTAAGCAAAACCAAACCCTTGCCTCCATAATCTTTCCGATCTTAAAATCATCGTAGCTCATTCGTTCGTTGCTTAAATTCACGTAAGTTCGTCTCATTCTTCCCCTCTTACCTTCCTCTATCCGTATTGGTAATAAAATTACCGTCTTTCTCGCTTTTTAAATTATCTGTCTTTCTCAAGGTGAATGATATTCATCTTTGATCTATTTGTAAGTGGTGACGTCCAAGATCTCGACAAAGACTATTTTCTAATTGAAGAGGAGCTTGACGAGTAGTGAAGACGCTTAAAGGTAACGGTGAAGGGTTACTCGGTATCATTTACGTGTTTTACATGGTTTATATGCTAGAAATCGTATTAGAATACGATTAGTAAGCTTAGGAATCATGTTATGAATAATGAATGTTGATAATGGATGATTGTTGATGATGAATATTGATTGTTGATAATTATTAGAAGTGAATTATGAGAATTGAAATGAATTGAACAAGTAATGAAGGCTCTCGGGTGGAGTTGTGTTCCCAGCCGGGTGACCGGCCGCCGGTCCCCTGACCGACCGCCGGTCCCCTAACCGGCTGGGAATACATCAGAATGAACTTTGGAAATTTTGGAATTTTTGGGTAGTGGTGTTCCTGGCCGGGTGCCCGGCCCCCTGACCGGCCTGGACCACACTGCTCTGTTTTTAGTGATTTTAAGGTTTTACCTTGTTGCGCGAGCCGGGGTACCGGCCGCCGGTCCACTGACCGGCCGGCACTACGGCTGTATATTTTTCATATGATTTCTAAAACTCGTAATTTATAATAGTTCCCATGATTTGTTTATCGTATAATTTTACGTAGTGACTTATAATATCAATGTTTTGGACTTATGATATTTCTTTCGCTTGTATCACATGTTTTGTGACGGTTTTTGCTATGTCCCACTTTGAGTAGGTTTTTACAAATGATACGGTTTGAGCACTATTTTGTCTTGTGCTTTGTACTATCATTCCCTTGGCTACCTCCACGTTCGTAAGGCTGGAATGTCGGAACGGGGAGGTATCCTACTGCTTAAATGCATGTGTTAGTGGGCATACGACGACGTTGTTGGGAGTTGAACGCTATGCGTTGATCGACCCGCCCGTCAAATGTTGTGTACTTGCGAGGTGGTGTTATTTGCATGTAGTACCGCCGCTTGTTATGAGGCTTGTGCTCTTTTCCGCCTCTTTCGTGAATTGATCTACCGAATTTGGGGTACTCGGCGTCTATGATTGACCGAGTCTTGGATGCGAAATGTCATCGCATGTCGAATCGGAAAACGTTTATTCCGAGAATCTGGCC
>JAIUZE010020254.1:0-17402 GCA_022085475.1 Heliosperma pusillum
AGTTAGACGCTAAACATATGCCCCAACTAATATCCTAACAAACTTAGACTATATAAGCTCATATTGGTGATATAATTACTCACCTTTGTAGTAACAAAAATTCACAAATACATAGTATACATTCTTACTACTTTTCTCTCTAAATTATGTTACAAAAATATTCATCTTCTTGATCATACACAAATCATGAAGATGATCAATTAATGAAGGTTACCTTCATCGGCTGACATTATGGAATCGGAATAAGAAGAACAAAGGCAGAGCAATGAAGGTGTAACCCTGGAACAGAGGCCGTCAGACTGCTCAAAGCAAGGCGGGCAACTAGGCCAGCCACTCAAGTCCAAGGGAGAGCCGCCATGAAAGGTCGTAGTGGAGAAAAGCAGTGACTACCAGGTGGCAAGTCTTCTTAGAGTAGGCGAACTGCCGGAGAGGCGGCCAAGGGCCGGCGAGGCTTTTGCTACTGGGTGAATTCCAACCTTGCCTCGTACAGTCGTGGTGTGATTTTCTTGCGCATGGTAGCTGACAAACAACTACTCCCTCTGTCTCGGTCAATTGTTGTACTATTTCTTTTTTGGGCGTCTCAGTCAATTGTTGTCCTTTCTATATTAAGAAGATTTTATATGAGTAATTTGAACCCCCCCAATGATACTATTGTCCACTTGTCATCCATTAAGTATAACCACAAATGATCCCCTACCCTTTCCTTGGTCTTTTGTGCCAAAATGAAAGGACAACAATTGACCGAGACGAAGGGAGTATTAGAATTGGAAAAAAAGTGGGCTGGGTTCTACAGATAGTTTAGGGGCTAGTCCACTTTTCCTATCGTATATACTCATACATATATATTAGAAAATACTATTAAAGATTCATTCTATCTATTATTCCAATAAATTGTAATTCGGGGAAAAGAACAATAACCCTACTTTTATCCTCTCTTGCAATTTATGAGGAAATAATTCTTCTTTCTCGATTCAAGGTACTTTGAAACTACTATTTAATTAGACCGTCTTAATCCTTTATTTATTACTCGAATATTATTTATTTTCCGCTCCAGTTATATTATTGTTATGTGTTTAATTGATTTGGGAAATTAATTATTTTATCCTCCAATCTATTGCAATTCTATATGTTTGGATCCACAATTGTTTAACTCACTAGATAAAGTTACAACCTTTAATCCAATTATTTGTATGTGTTTCATCGTAGTTGGGTAAAAGGGGGAATAAATATATAATTGGAACCGATAACGCTTAAGTTTAGGTCGTTATTTCCGTTGATTTTTTCTATTCGTTCATGATATTATTGAATTAAATCTAGACATTTGTATTAGATTTTTCATTAATTAGGTTGCTTAGTCTCGCGTTTCAACGGAGTAAGTTTAACAAAGGAATATTTTAAACTACTGGTTTACAACGGGATACTCAAGGAATAAATTGGGATTAGTGGTCGATCATCAATTGTTAACTAGTTAGTGGACAAATCTTGACTCTGGACTTTTAGTCATCTGAATTCATCTTATTTACTTATTTCTAGTTAATTAGTCATTAGTTAATCAATCACAATTAATTACATCACTTTATTTCCATGTGGATTTGATACCCGACTTACCTGTACTATATTGTTAAAGGTAATACCACGTTATTACTTATTTCAGGAGCATCCAACTCCGACTCACCAAGAGTATATAGATAACGTAATAAACTAATGTCGAAGGGGCAGACAACTCACCAGGAGCATACAACTCCATCTCCGATTTATTTAAATGCAAAACCGCGAATGTCACTTTATGTTCTAAAACCAAAGCTTAGTTAATAAATCATTTATACAAATTGTAACTTAAATAAATACAAGGGATCCCAATCTCTAGATAAATACATAAATAAGATAATAAAATTAATATAGACTGTAACGGTAAGGGTGAATCGCTGTAAGTACAACGCTCTCTAGTTTACTCGTCAAAACCCCATGCAACACCAACTTGTAACCTGTTCGTTCATGAAACATGAATGCCACAGTCAGTGGGGAGTAACTCGGGGTTCTCTCAACCATATCAAATTAAAACAGACATAGTTAGAGCATGTAAACTTTCTAGTGTTTTTTAGCCGTCGTAAAAACTAGTAATTAACATACCAAAATACCAATTTATAAATACCTAACAAACACTAGAGTAGACTCTAGTTAAGGTAGTAAAGTGAAAGTAAGGGTCGAACCCAAGAGAAGACAAAGATAAAGCTAAGAAAGACTACACTAAAGACTAATCACTAACTAAGAGTCTAATGACGCGATTAACAACACAAATTAAATTATTAACACACAATGGATATTTAACAATGGTAAACAATGTTTAACATGAAACAAGAAAGATTTGAGTTGAGTAGTGACATGAAAGTATCAAAAGATGCAAACTTTACTAGCTTGACAATATGACAAACGCCTAATATGCAATGGATTATCAATAAATGAGACAAATTGGTGCAACTCCACTATTCAAGGAACAATCACCCTAGAAAAATCAACTCCTAAATTATTAGCCTAATTGTACCCTTAATCCCACAATTAGTGACTAGTATTTAAGCCAATACATCATCACCTTCCATACCCTTGTCATCTAGTATATAAGCCAACACTTAGAGAAAAAGGTAGAGACATTAAGAGCCTAACAAGCATGGAATCAATATTAGGAATACCCAAACACTAATCTAAGCCAATTAGCGAAGAATATCAAACATTACTTACTCATACAATGCAAAAACTAAACCGTCTATTGTAAAATACAAGATTTCTAGAACATGTAAAAACTAAGCCATTTACACAAAACTAGCATAAGAATAATGACTGAACATAAAGATTACCAACATAAATGTTTAAACTTTCAACAATGAAATAAGAACAAAGTAATGCTACTAATAATATAAATAAGGGGTTGAATTGTTACAAACCAAAGGAAAGGTTAAACCTTTCTAGTGGAATAACACCAAAAGCGTGCTTACCCTCCCATTAAATGTGGAAGATTACAAGTTTTCTAAGTAAAATGCTCAAAATAATTCAAAGGGTTTAAGAAGTTTCTTGGTTGATACTTCTTTCCCTTTGAACTCCACCTTTTATTGTGGCTCACATTTCTAGGTTAATCTCCGAAAATGGGCCATCTTTTAGTCAACACGTGGCCTCAAACGCCTCATGTAGCTGACAAAACCGAGGTCTGAGGTGGGGATCGCAGGCTGCGGTGATCACCACAGGCTGCGTTGTGGGCCTCAACATGCGGTTTCCTTCTTAAGTTTGTTCCAAAATGATTTTAGAACCGCAGCTTGAGAAAGAAGCGGCAGGCTGCGATGTACGCCGCGGGCTGTGGTGGTAACCTCAGCCTGCGGTTTTCTTCTGATCTGTTGCATTCTCCATGTTGGCCTTTGGTTTACCCCTCAGACTTGTCTAATTGAACCACTTTGACTCTTGACTCCTGATGTGTTGGGGTGATGGTTTCGGCTTGATGGCGTTGACATGAATCTTCCGAGTTTGCTTGCTTGACCGCTCCAAGACATAATGTAAAAGACATACAAGGGACAAATAACTCGGAATCACTTAGTATCCGCAAAGAACACATGTGAACTAGACACCGAATCCTCAAACCTTACACAATTATTAGCGAATAGTACAACAAATACGGAAGTTCAAGACATTACAAATTCCGACTTAAGACCCATATTAAAATGCTGATAAAGGTACTTAAATGGCCTAAGTGACACAACATATTTTGCACCATCAAACTCCCTCACACTTGGACTTTTACTCACCCCGAGTATAACCCGAGATGAAGCAATGTATGAGTCCGCAAAGTGGGTGTGACAGAAATTAATCACTCTTCCCTTGCCACCTCCTTATACCTTCCTAAAAAACAAGCCCACCTATTAAAAAGAAAAACAAAATCTAGACTCAAATTTATTTGACACTTCACTCTTCTCTCGCTCGCACTCCTTATCTCTCCCTCATACAAAAGACACACAAATCACCTACTCCGACTCAATCATTGACCACCCTTCTTATATCCCCGCAAGAATGAAATCGGTCAATCTTTGCCTTATCCCAAAGCAATAGTAAAGTGACCCAACGACCCTCCAGTCGGTCGGCTGGGACTCACGCAATAACAAAATTCTCCAAAACGACCATTTCACATCAGACGAGTTCCCAGGTCGCCTGACCGGCGGTTGGTCAGCCGGCTGGGACACATATGCACGAGATTCAACTTCAACAACAACCAACTCAAGTTACATGGTTACTCATTCAGTTCCAACAACATTTTCCAACATCCAACTACATTTAATGCATAATAATCATTACCAATCATTGGGTAAATCAATTAAAGCAAACCAAGGAATATTTAATACCCATCTTATGTCCAAACATGATAAAATAAGCATAATTAACAACTTGAATGTAAATTAGCATAAGATTAGTGAAAGATAAGCATAGAAAATGAATTCACTCATATGTAAGAACAACAAGCATGTTTCCTCATGAAATTAAGGCAAAGATTGTATCTTTCCTAACTAAAACCACAATTAAAGCATTAAACACGTATTGATATCGAGTAACCCTTCACCGTTACCTTTTTGCGTCTTCAATTTCCTTCAAGCTCTTATTCTACTAGAAATTAGTCTCTCTCCGGATCTGTTAAGTCTCCTCCTACAAAATTTGTCATAAAAGATGAAGAATTTCTTCTTGGAAAAAGATGAGAAAATGAAAGTGAGAAAGATTGGATTTTTCTTACCTTAAAAGAAAGAGGGAAGGAAAAGAGAAAGAATAAGCTAAAAACTAAGAGGTTTGAGGGAGGATTGAGTGAGATATGTGAAGGTTTGTGTTGTTCAACAATGGTGAGTATGGAGGTTAGGGTTTTGGGATTTTGTGAGGAAGAAGGAGAGAATAGTTTGCTGAAATGTTAAGTGGGAAAATGGGTAGAGTATGGGTTAGGTTGGAAGAGTGGAGAATGGGAAAAGGCCCAAAATGTGACCCAAGGCGTAACCCACATGAAATTCCGAGTAGAGTCTGAATATGAACTCGAATTTACTAAACTAGACACGGAAATTAACCAACTAACTAGATTCTAATCTAAAGCTAAAATTAAGCTAACTAATATTATTATAATATTATTAAAATAAAATAGGCCACGATTGTGGGTGTTACAATACCTCCTCCTTATGACTCCGCAATTTAAACCATGACTATTTGGTTGGCCAAACACCACAAGAATCACAACCAAGTAGCCATCACAAAACCACCAATTTGCAATACATTTTTGTGACTCAAAAAGAAATTAAATCCTAATTCTAAACTCCTTCCAATTCCTCCTTATCACTCGCTTCTTTTCCCTCCAAGATTCTCTTCATAGGAAGTAGTATGCATTTTTCTTTTTGTATTTTTTTTTTCGAAAATCCTTTATTTTGCCTTAGGTGCCCTTTCGGGTTTTAACCTTAGCTTTCTTTTCCTCTCATCGGTGGCTCGCAACTCGATTCTTATTTTTGCCCGTAATGCCCTTTCGGGTTTTTTTTTCCGCACTCGACCACCATTCCCAATCTTGCCTAGATGCCTACCCTTGTGGGTTTTCACCTAGTCGAGATTTTTTTTTCTTTGAAGAAAGTAAATGCAACAACATAAAAATATATACATTTTGAAACCTCTCCCCCACACTTAGTTTCCACAATGTCCTCATTGTGGGAGAAAGGGTAGGATACTTCATCAATTGTTGAGGTGAGAAGATCCCAAGGCTCCTCCTTCATCATATGTGCCTCAGTGTCTCCTTCTCTCTCTCGCCTCTCTCACTCTCCTTCTTTGTCGTAGGCTCTCATAAAGGGCCGCTTTGGTGTAAAGGGTTTAATAGTCGGGGTTTTGGCGAATGGACATGCCAAAGAGTGAGCTTGCCAACCCATAAACATCTTTTTGGGCCACCGCATTTTCAGAAGAATCTTGAAGGTAAGTGTGGTGACGCTTATTTTGAGTTTGGAAATGGGTGTTTGCTTGCTCCCTCAATTGGTTTCGTGTCTCCCACATCGCACTTTGTTCTACCCACATTTTGTCTTTTTGCTCTCTCGAAAGACGGTCTTGCTCTTGCCTTGCCGCTATCTCCCTTATTTCCTTAAGTTGGAGCCTCTCGGCCGCCTCTCTCAACCTCTCCCACTCTTCCACAACTCGATTCCAATCATCTAAAGACTCCATCCTCCCACTAATTTGCTTGAGGACGTCATTGGTTCTAGCAAAATAGGATGCCATTTGACGTTGCCATGGCTCCATAGGTCTGCTAGCATGATGCGTCCCCGCATCATGCATTGGGGTATCGTGGCCGCGGTTTTCATTGGAATGTAATTGGTGTTGGTGTGGTGGGGATTGTTGTTGTTGGAAATGTTGTTGTTGTTGGAATTATTGTTGTTGTTGTTGTTGGAATTGTGAACAAAATTCTAATTGAAAAACCTCCCTTTCCTCCTCACGCCTCGTCCTACTTCCTCCACTCTCCTCTCTAGCTACTCCATCTCCTTGTCCCCTCTCATCATCACCCCCTTGAGCTCTACCTCGTCTAGCTAAATCATAAGAATTAGGATCCGAGTGGCAAAAGAAATCACGAGCCGACGTGCCACTTGGAAGTGGTGCGTTGTTAGGACGGGGTAAAACTAAGCGACCTTGATCCGTAGAGCCAATCCAATTCCCTCTAAGAGGGTTCTACGATATTGGCAAGAACATCTTGCATCTAAGTAAAGTGTCAGAGTTGTAGGTGGTGTTCCCTATTGTGCGATTTGCTTCTTGAGAGTCGGGAATCTCACCGTCATAATGATCCAAAAAGAAAGACACTAACCCCCCTTGGTTGATGTTCCCTTCCTCTTTCTTGGTCCGGTGTTTGACCCAAGCTTGAAAAAACAACTTTGCCCAATTCGGGCACCCAACCCCTTCTGGAAGCATAGTAAAGAGACATTGTCGAACGCCCCGGTTTACTTTTGTAGGTTCCCTCACTTGGTAGCAAAGGGCCGTGATGAACCTTGTGAGAAGTTGGAGTACCGGGTGGGTGATGGCGGTGATTTTGTCATCTTTGTTGGTCACATACACCCCGTTAATTCCTACCAAATGTTGCCAAGCCTCCCCGTAGTAACTACAATGGGTGATGGTGGTTTTGAGAAGTGGAGGATTTCCCGAATAGTGTCACAACTCTTGTCATGCCACACACGGTTAAGCCGAAAACATACAAAATGGGCGTTGGTTTCGTTATGTGTCTCCTCCGTAACGGTAGAGATAAACTCGTAGGCATAGGACCGGTATGTGTTGTGTCACCCCTCGTCGGAAACGTAATACTAAAGGCCCACTTTGGTAATGAGTTGGTTTGTGAGTTCTAGTAGGCCAAGTGCTCGGAGAATGGTTGGGTATAAGAAAGTTGTGGTGAGCTGGGGATGTTGTCGGTTTTTGGTTAATCTATTAAAAATGTTGCGGTGTTGTTGGGTCATATTTTTGTTACCCATGTACACCTCTTCCTCCTCCTCTAGCGGCTCCTCCACCGCTCTTCTTTTCCCCTTCCTCTCCGTTTCACTTTGCCTTACCATAGTTCCTGCGGAAACAACGACTAACAACACACAATACTCACTCAAAATTAGTTTCCCTCTTTGAGACAAATTAACAAACACCTTGTGTGCACAATTTGAAATAAGTGTTATAAGCGTGTGTTTGTTGATTTCTCATTCCCTCACACAGAAAATAGTTTTCCACAACAATTAACAAAAACAAGATGAACAAAAAGAAACAAACAAATGCTAACTTTTCGTCCAAAAATTAGAGCATAAAAAGTGAAGATGAGAAAGTAGTTATACCTCCCCCAAATACGCTAAAAAAACGCCCCTAGTTGTTGTAGGATGCTAGTAGAGTCGTCCTTGACACTAAAACCAATAACTTGATGCTTCAATTTGAGATAAAAGCAATTAGGGTTCTTGAGTCAAAATTGGGAAAAATATGATTTTATGATTTTTGATGAAGGATGAGTGTGTGTTTGAGTGGATTAGAGGCAAATGAGTGATTGTTTTATGATAATAAGTGAATTTTAATGGAAATTTGAGTACGTTTCGAAAATTTGGGGTTTATGTTGGGTGTTTGGTAAAATCGAGTGTTTTGTGAGAAAGGAGGGAGAAAGTCCCGTGTAAAATCAAACCACGAATACTGTTTTAGTAAACCGCAGGCTGCGGTTTTCTCTTGTTTCTGGAATGTAGTAGTTTTCTTCAAACATTCTCCAATCCCACTTCTCCTTACACCATTTTCCCTTTTTCTCACCCTACAAAATTTTCAACCCCCGACCTATCCGTAGACCCCAAATTTTGGACATTTCTTGGGTCCCGATTGTGGCTTGCATCCTAAGACAGACTCCGAATGTAACACCCGCAAATGTACCCTATTTTATTTTAAAAATATTATACGGATACTAGTTAGCGTAATTTTAGATTTAGTCTAGAACTTAGTTTCCCGTGTCTAATTTAGCAAATCCGAATTCGTATTCGGACTCTACTCGAAATTCCGTGTGGGTTACGCCTTAAGCCGCTTTTGGGCTTTTTTCCCCCATATTTCTCCACTCACCTTATAACCCTAACTCCCTCATTATTTTTCCACTCACCTTCTTCCTCACCAAGTAACCAAAACCCTAAATCCCATTTTTGATCAAACTGAAGCTCCTCACTACTCATTCATTACTCACTCAAATCCTCTAATTTTCATCATAATCTTCCCCTTTTATCGCCCTCTACCTTTTGTGGTAATAAAATTACCGTCTTTCTCATTTTCAATTTATCCGTCTTTCTCAAAGGTGAATTATATTCATCTTTTATTGTCTTTTTGTAGGTGGAGACCTTCAAGAACCCGACAAAGATTACTACCTCGTGGAGGAGGACCTAGACGACGATTGAAGATGCAAAAAGGTAACGGTGAAGGGTTACTCGATATCAATACGTGTTTTAAATGCTTTACTTGATGTTTACCAAATGTCTAGTGACAATTATTAGATACTTAATATAGTTTGATGTTAGGATTTGTGTTGGAATTGAATGTGTAGCTATGAATTTGTGTTGGAATTGAATGTGTAGCTATTAATTTGTGTTGGTTGATGTTTGTTGATGATTATTGGTGAAGTATGGTGATTTTCGTGCATGTGTTGTCCCAGCCGGCCGACCGGCTGCCAGTCACCTCACCGGCTGGGACTGTGGCTGATGTGAAAATGGCTTTTTCGAAGTATTTTGGTATTATGTAAGTCTTAGTCGGCCGACCGGCTGAGACACCCCCTATCTTTCCTCTTTTCCTCAAATGATATGTGGTCCCAGCCGGGTAGCCGGTTGCCGGTCCCCCTGACCGGCTGGGACATCCTGTATTTTTGATGGTTTTCGATTTTTGCTTAAGTACCAGCCGGGTAGCCGGCGGCCGGTCACCTTGACCGGCTGGCACCACCTGAATTCTTCTTCTACATCTTTCCTTATGTTCTCATTTATAATAGTTTGTACGGTTCGTTTATCGTATAAATTTACGTAATATCATTAAATATTCTTGTTTAGAATATATGATATCCCATTCGCTTATATCCGATGTTTTCGTGACGGTTTTCATTATGTCCCCCTCTGAGTCGGTTTTACCTATGTTTTGATTTGAGCACTAATCGTTGAGTGCTAGGAACTCTCATTCCCCGGCTATTCCTCCTTGCTCGTTAGACTGGAATGTCGGAACGAGGAGATGTATCCCTAATGCTTGTATGCATGTTTTAGTGGAGATATGACGAGGTTGTTGGGAGGCGAACGATATGCGTTGATCGACCCGGCCGTCAAATGTCGTATCTTTGCAAGGTGGTGTCATTGCATGTAGCGTACCACTTGGTTATGATACTTGTGCTCTCTCCGCCTCTTTCGTGAAGGTTGATCGAATTTGGGGTACTTTGCTTCTGTGTTTGACCGAGTCTTGGATGCGAAATGTGTATCGCATGTCGAATCGGAACATGTTTACTCCGAGAGTCTGGCCAGGTTTAGACTAGGACCGGATTATTATCGTCGTCCTACCGGGAGGAAATAAGTCTACATATACGATATGTTTATCGTGTATGGTTCAGGGAAATGTTTATCCCGTGGACGTGTATTGATCATACTTGCTATGTACATGGTGCTAGTGCGTGTCATTAACCGTGAGAGATTATGTTACCATATTCGTATGTTTGGACGGATGTTTATATGTTGATTATTTGTGACCGTTGGATGACTTGTCGTGGTTTATATGTCGAGTCTCTATCTTATCAAGTATATGCCACTAACGGTGAGATGTAAGCCCTAGTGAGTATATAGTTGCCTAAGGGTGTCTTCCTCGAGTATGTCTATAATCTGATGCTTACAGTTTTGTACTTCATGCGCCTATATCTTAATACATTTAAATGCTTAGTTATACTTCTCGTGATTCACATGTATATATATATGTATACTTCTACTTGTTTATTACCGTTTAAGTATGTTATTTGTGATATGAATGGGAGAACCCGGAGTTACTCCCCACTGGCTGTGGCGTTCATGTTTTCATGAGTGAACATGTTGCTTGGATGGGTTTTGCTTATTTTTGGGTTCGGGTGTGAGCTAGCGAGTGTTGGACTCGACGATTCACCGATAGACGTTCTTAGCTAGTTTTCTAAACAACTTTGATGTTTGATAACGTTTTGAGAGACCACGTCTCTTTGTAGTATATTATACTTTAGCTTGTAATTATTTGACATTCCTCGTACTATTCTTTTGGCATGTAAAAAGTTTCAAAAATATCGTATTTTCCGCTATATAAATTGCATGCTTGTTATGTTTTATTTCCGCTATCGCGAGGGTTGTCACACCGAATTTGGCTACAAACTCCACAAAATCATTAGTAACTTCAAAAAATTGATGCAATATGATTTGAACATGTGCTATAATTTGAAATCTAAATTATAAAATAAACTAAACTAGGGAAATGTATTTACAAATGTTTGCCATAGTTTATCGCCGGTGGCCCGACATGATTGGAGAGATTATTTGTCATAACTAGGCTCCTCCAAAGGGAGATCCTCGTCATTGTGCGGGTGTAGATACCTCAAATCTGCACCTTCCACCAACCACCCAGTGATGATTGGGCCGCATGTTTGGTATGCAAAACGATTTATGACAATTCGTGAGAGATTACCAATACGGTCGTTTTGACAGTCATTAGAGTCGTTTTGGAGTCAGGGTAAAAACCGCTTCATTTTCTCTAAACCGTCTTTTAAAACCGTGTTTGAACGCTCGAGAATATTCCGGATATTTTAATGTTTCAAAACTTATCCTTTCTCGGCAAAATATATTCATATTTTATTTAGAAAAGAATTCGAAATCTACCGCAATTCCAATAAAGAAACGCGGAAATCTTTCTTTCAAGAAACTGCTTAGGAAACGTCGCAGTCCCTGCTGCGCCTTTTCCAAGAGTCGCACTCCCTAATGTGCCTCTTCCCCAGCTCGTTTTACATGTTTCCGGAATATTTTCTAGATTTCTTTCCGTGTTTGAGTTATTCCCTAACTTTTCGGATCTCTCCCTATATAAGTAGAGGTTCGTGCACACTTTCAAGGCACGCGAGTGTTCTGCCTCTTCTTTCTCTCTCTTTGCATTCTAGACCTTGCTCTAAGCATTTTGACAGCTACGTGCTTGATGAATCGACCACGTATGCTCAGATCCTTCAAGGTACCTGTCACGTTATTGCATTGACCTACCAATTTGACCAACTCAACAATAATCAATTTTAATCAACTTAATTAATCGATCTTTTTTCTTGCGAGGGCACTTTCTTTACATTCGAGTCGAGCTGTCGCTAAATCGATAACTTTAGTTCATATCTCGTTTCGTCAACATGTAAGTCTGAGGGTGTTAAATCCCATCTTTTGTATCTTTATTTTAATTAATGTAATATTCATGTCGGAAGTATGTCAAAATTGTTTTCAAACCTTTTCTTTAGTTCTTCTTTATTTAGATAAGTTTGTTTGTCTTGGATCCCTAATAGTCAATATTAGTGGGTTTTAGTCATCTAAAAAATTGTATATTTAGAGGTTAGATCCGTCTATATTAAATCTCTAGATTCATCTTTGATATAATTAGAGTAATTTAATTTGTTAAATAACTTAAATTCGACTTGTAGATCATTAATAAACCGTAAATCACCAACGAACACTAACTGTTTGCGATTCTGGCTTCACAGCCAGAACCCATCTCAGGAACATACGCACAGAGTTCTGCACCTCTTCCAGAGAACGCACCTCCTGATGCGTCTGCTCCGGGCTGGTTTCTGTCTCCGAACTTCCTGGTTCGCTTTGACGTAGTTTAATTAGGTAATTAAATGACTATTATCATCGATAATATGATTCGTTTTGTTTCATTTATTATTTTCTTCATTTCAATTAATCTTTCAAACATATTTTTGACATAGATCCCATATTCGTTCTAATCAATTGTAATATTTCTTTTATAGTTCTATTGATTTATTGTATGATTTAATTACTTGTGCTCTCACATGCCAATCAATTCTAAATCTTACTTCGACCTAATTGAATGCTAAACTACATGTTCACCGACTAGTCTAAGTTCACATGCTATGATTAAAACGTGGATGTTGCATAACATGCATATAACTGACAACACATCGATAATAGAAGAGTTTTCCTAATCATTAGTAGAGGCTGCTATCGAGGCGGGCGGGATTAGGTGTTTGATCAAAAGAACTTCATAATACGCACCCTCACCCCTTACTCCAGATCTCTGTGAACATCCGTGTTCATTGGCATCCACGAGAGTCCTTTTAGACATAGAATGTTGAGGGTAACGAGTTCTTAGTGTTCATGTCATTCCTTTGTGTCTTGACATGACATAAAGTATTCGAACGGTTCCAACTTCCCAAAAACGTTGGTAGCGACTCCACAAATACGTGTTTTCATGCTTGACCCTCGTTTCTCCAGCCGTGGTACCCCGTGCACCACAGTTTTGGAAAGGATCGCGAAACCCGTGTTTCACAGCGGGATGAAACCTTTGTAATACTTCTTCAACCGTTGCCCATTTACCTTGAAACTTTTTTGGAGTCGGAGTGTTCTACTTCCGCGGCCCCATGAGGGAAGACATTCTTAACGGTAAAAGGGCCAAACTACTTGGACCTTAGTATTCCAGGAAACAAGCGTAGTCTACTTTGAAAAGCGAAGACATCACCCCCCTCCTTGAACTCCTTTCTATTGATCATGTTGTCATGCCATTTCCTTTCTCTTTCCTTGTAAATGCGGGCATTGTCATATGCTTCCTCTCTTAGCTCCTCAAGTTCTTGAATTTGTAACTTCCGGTGCAATTCCGACTTGTAAGAAATATCGGTATATTTCGTCATTAATTTACGGATTATAACGAAACTATAGTATATGAATTACGAGTCATAAATGAATTGCATAATATAAAATTATAGGAATTTAGAATTAACCTTTGGTCCTAGCAAATTTGGCCTATGAACAATATCGAAATCGATATTCTCCTAATAGTTGCACCCAAGATGCTCCGAGATATGCCTTGCTTGTGCAAGAATTTTAGAGAAAAGTTACTGCTAATTTTTCCTTTTGTGTGATGATGAATGATCAAGAGAATTCGAGAGAAAAATCTGAATTTTTCTTTGTTCCCTTCTTTTGTTTCGGCCGAATGACTAGGGTAGTATAAGGAGGAGTCCTTTTCTCTTTTTACTACTCTTGTTATTAGGGTTTTGACCAAGTAACAATAAGAGAATAATAGGAGATCTTTTCTCTTATTTTTATCTCTTATTAACCGAAAAATAAGGGAAGAAAAAGACTATTTTCTCCTTCCTTTTTCGGTTATATTAGCATGTAATATAATATATATATGTCAACTATAAATATCCGTATATTTATAATTTGCTAATTAAATATAACATATTATGTTTAATTACGAATTAACAGTTTAATTCGTTTAAGCTTACATTGTAACACCCGGAAATGTACCCTATTTTTCTAGTAGAAATATTTTACGAAGCTTTTCAGCAATTTTAAGTTTTAAATTATAATTTTAAGTTCCGAGTCGAATTTAGAATTTCCGAGTTCGTATTTGGGATTTCTGCGAGATTCCATGAAAAAGCCGTCTTCAGTCTAGTTTGACTTTTCTGGACCTTGGAAATCGTGTTTGACTTTTTCTCTACACAACTCACAACACACTCCCTCCTTAACCTAAAATCTCATTAAACACAAAATCAAACCTAGTTTTCTTCTTCCTTAAGAAATCAATTTCCCTCTTTGATTTCCATCTTAGATTTGGCGTAGTTTCTTCGTTACTCAATATAATTTACGTAAGTTTATCTTATTCTTCCTCCCGTACCTTCCTCTATCCGTATTGATAATAAAAGTATCGTCTTTCTCGCTTTTTAAGCATTCCGTCTTTCTCAAGATGAACTTTATTCATCTTTTTACGATCTAATTGTAGGTGGCGACCTCCAAGATCCCGATAAAGACTATTTTCTTATAGAAGAGGAGCTTGACGATCATTAGAGACGCTCAAAGGTAACGGTGAAGGGTTACTCGGTATTACTTACGTGTTTTACATGTTTATATGCTAGAAAATCGTATTTGATTACGATTAGGAAGATTAGAATCCATGCTATGATTAGTAAATGATGTTATATGATGAATATTGATGATATATATTGATTGTTGATGATTATTAGAAATATATATGAGAATTGGATTGAATTGGTTAAGTGAGCAAAGCTCTCGGGTGAAGAAGTGCTCCCAGCCGGTCGACCGGCCGCCGGTCTGACCACCGGCTGGGAACACATCAGAAACTTCTTTGGAAATTTGGGTTTTGCATGATATGGTGCTCCAGGCCGGCCCACCGGCCGCCGGTCCCTCCACCGGCCTGGAACACATCAGTATTGAAGTCTTGATTTTGGTGTGATTGGCTGTGCCGGTCGACCGGCCGCCGGTCGACTGACCGGCCCAGACCTCTTTTCTCTGTTTTTGGGATTTTGCCTGTGTTCTGAGCCGGCCCACCGGCCACCGGTCTCCTGCCCGGCCTGCAACACGGCTGTGTTGTTTCCCCTTGACTTTTAAAACTCGTAATTTATAATAGTTCGCATGATCGGTTTATCATATGATTTTACGTAATGTCTTATAATATTCATGTTTTGAATATTTGATATCTCTTTCGCATGTATCACATGTTTTGTGACGGTTTTCGATATGTTTCCACTTTGAGTCGGTTTTTACAAATGAGTCGGTTTGAGCACTATTTTGTATTGTGCTTTGTATTCTCATTCCCTTGGCTACCTTCCCGTTCGTAAGGCTGGAATGTCTGAACGGAGAGGTATCCTACTGCTTAAATGCATGTGTTAGTGGGCAGTACCCCCCCCGAAACCCGACGTTTGTTGGGCAGTTTGTGAAAAAAAACGCTATGTGCGTTTGTTCGACCCGGCCGTCAAATTTTTGGTGTGACTTTGCGAGGGTGGTGTTATTTTTGCATGTAGCGTACCGCCTTTATGAGGCTTGAGCTCTTTTCCGCCTCTTTCGTGAATTGATCTACCGAATTTGGGGTACTCGGCATATATATTGTAGGACCGAGTCTTGGATGCGAAACGTTATCGCATGTCGAATCGGAAAACGTGATTCCGAGATCCTGGCCAGGTTTAGACTAGGACCGTATTATTATCGTCGTGCTACCAGGAGGAAATTAGTCTACATAGGCAAAATGTAAGCATCGCGTATGAGTTCAGGGAAATGTCATCCCGTGGATGCCGTTTAATCATTCTTGCTGGGACACGATGCTAGTGCGTTTCATTTACCGTGAGATTTGTCGTCTTGTGTCGTTCTTGAATGCGTGATTTCATGATATAGTTCATGGTCATTGCATGATTGGACACACCGTCTTGTCTTGGTTCCGTGAATGGATTGACAATAATTTTGTATTTACTATTGATCACCTCGCGGGACTTGAATGTTTTGGGTCTTCCGAGTCTCAATCTTATCATCTTATACCGCTAACGGTGAGATGAAGCCCTAGTGAGCGTATTCGATTGCCTAAGAGTGTCTTGTCCTCCCGAGTCCTTGGCATAACATGAATGGTTCCGGAATTGATTTCTATTGATCCTATCTTTATATCTCCGTATTCCTATCATTCTTAACCGCAACTCACATGTAAACTATATATGTATGCATGCTTTACTTTCGTATTACCTTATATGTACGTTTGATGTCATATGGCTGGGAGAACCCGGAGTTACTCCCCACTGACTGTGGCATTCATGTTTTTCATGGATGAACAGGTTTCTTGCTTGGATGATTTTTGGCTGTGACATTTTGGGGTTCTGGTGTGAGCTAGCGGGCGTTGTCCCTGGAAGTTCACCTCTAGACGATAGTAGCTAGTTTTTGTTAAACACTTGTTCTTTGCTAACATTTGAAGAGACCCCGTCTCTTTGTTGTATATTTTCGCGTTTAGTTTGTAACATTTTGACACACCTCGTGTTATATATAACTTGCATGTTTAAAGGTTTTTAAAATACCGTATTTCCGCATATTATTCACATGCTTGTTTGATTTATTATTCCGCATTCGCGAGGGTTGTCACATACATTATATACATTGATTAAATATAACGGTTTATATTCAATTACGAATTACATTTAATTCGTCTCAGCTAATATTATTTAATCGTTATTAAATAATCGTATCATCATTACATTGACTAACCTTTTAGTCATATCCATCGACTAACCTTTTAGTCATATAATAAGGCATCAATATGATTATATTATTCATATAATCACATCTCTCAGACACATCCTTTAGGTGTGACTTTTAGGGACCAGTTGATCACCGCCATTAAAATGACAATCACGTCAAACTCCTAGCAAGCCAACCGTTATCGATAAACGTTAATCAACTGATAAGAATACTAAGTATACCCTGTGAACCTGTAAGAGATTTATTCATGTTATCACACTAAATGTGGAGGACACTAGCTCCAACAATCTCCCACTTGTCCTTACAAGTGTATGTGCGATAACCCGATTCTCATATCCATAAATTTCTCCCACTCAATGTAAAACAATTTGCAAAGTCCGTATTTACAAAGGTCGCATTTTACAAGCGATCAGTATCAAGATTGGTTTTCCCGACTAGAGAGTAACTTAACTGATAAACGAATCATTATTTGAGCATGGCCATGCATTTCAGTCACAACTCCTCGAGTGGCCCTGAGAAATAACAAAACCTGATAAAGGTTGGATATTTTCCTCAACTCGAATCCTGCAGATACAAGCACAGTATGAAATGACCCAGTAAAAATCTACTTAGCCTCCTGTTACGGTCGACCATGAGAAAGAAACCAAAGTCACCCAAAACCTA
>JAIUZE010020255.1:0-12954 GCA_022085475.1 Heliosperma pusillum
TTTCCTTATATTTACGTTTGATGTGATATGGCTGGGAGAACCCGGAGTTACTCCCCACTGACTGTGGCGTTCATGTTGTTCATGAATGAACAGGTTGCTTGCATTGGATGACTTTTTGGATATGATATTTTGGGGTTCGGGTGTGAGCTAGCGGGCGTTGTCCCTGGAAGATTAACCTCTAGACGATTTTATCTTATTTGCTAAACACTTGTTCTTTGTTAACATTTTGAGAGACTCCGTCTCTTTGTTATTTTCCGCACTTAGTTGTAATATTTTGACACTCCTCGTTTTATTTAACTTGCATGTATAAAAGTTTTTAAAAACTACCTATTTCCGCAATATAATTCACATGCTTGTTTGTTTATTATTTCCGCATTCGCGAGGGTTGTCACAATTTCGGGTATGGGTCATTTTGGGTCGGGACATTTTAGATTCATAGTCGATTTATTTAGGCCATTTTCAGATCAAAATGATCAAGATAGTTTTCAAGTCAAGCCCGCGTCGAGCCAAACTCGCACGAACCGACTTGGACCAAGCTGAGCTTGAGGTGCACATGGGCCGTCTCGTCTCATTATCACCCTTAATCACAATAAATTGGGTCATTTAGAATCACTCCAAATTGGGTTGTCTGTAGGTCGGTAGTTTCGGGTCGGGTTATTTTGGGTCGGGTCTCTTTCGGGTCAGTCAAGGTTCGGGTCGGGTCTGGGTCGGGTCGGGTCAATTCGGGTTTCAGGTCATCCTCGAGTCAGGTAATTCCGGGTCGCTTTCGGGTCTTGGGTCAGCCTTATCGGGTCGGGTTATTCGGGTCGGGTCCGTTTTGCCAGGTCTAATTGGTACCGTAGCTTACAAGTTGGACTTGCCCCCAAATTTGAATAAAGTTCATGATGTATTCCATGTTTCTCAATTGAGGAAGTACATTAGTGATCCAAGCCATGTCTTTCAAGCGGAAATGCCCGAGCTTGAACCGAATTTGTCCTTTGAAGAGAAGCCAATCAGCATTCTAGATCGCAAGGATAAGAAGTTGAGAAGTGAAGTGGTGCCTTTAGTGCAAATTTTGTGGAGATGTGCAAATGTTGAAGAAGAGACGTGGGAAACGGAAGCTTCTATGCGTATTAAATATCCAAGCCTATACGATTAAGGTATCTTCTTTCGCTCAAGTTTCGAGGGCGAAATTTTTAAAAGGTGGGGTGATTGTAACACCCGCAAATGTACCCTATTTTTATAGTAAAAATATTATACGGATACTTTTCAGCGAAATTTTGATTTAGTATAAAATTTAATTTCCCGTGTCTATTTTAGAAAATCCGAGTTCATTTTCGGACTTTACACGAGATTTCGAGTGAGTTACGTCTTAAGGCGTTTATGGGCTTTTTCTCATGTTTTTCCACTTACTCCCTTATACTCCCTCAAAACCCTAAACTCCCTCATTCAACTTACTCCTTCTTCCTCACCAAGTAACCACCAAAACCATAAACTTCATACTTGATCCAACTCAAAATCGACACTACTCCTTCATTACTTGCTCAAATTTGCTAATTTCCGTCTTAATCTTTCCCTCTCATCGTCCTCTATCTTAATTGGTAATAAAATTACCGTCTTTCTCGTTTTTCAATTTATCCGTCTTTCTCAAAGGTGAATTATATTCATCTTTTATTGTCTAATTGTAGGTGGTGACCTCCAAGACCTCGACAAAGACTACTACTTAGTAGAAGAGGACCTAGACGAGGATTGAACACACGAAAAGGTAACGGTGAAGGGTTACTCGATATCATTACGTGTTTCTAATGTGTTTTCTATGTTAGTAATCGTATTTAGAATAGGATTAGTATTCATAGGAATTGTGTTGTTGATGATAGTTGTTGTTAGTTGATAGTTGTTAATTAGAACTGATGATTGATGATGATAGTTGAAGTTTGTTAATATTCATGGGTGTTAAAGAAATGATTTTCGTGCATATTATGTCCCAGCCGGCCGACCGGCCGCCGGTCAGCTGACCGGCTGGGAAGTGGCTGTATTTTAATTATGTTACGTAATATTTTGGGTATGAAATATGTCTCAGCCGTCCGACCGGCAGCCGGTCAGCCGACCGGCTGAAACGCATCCTATTTTGCCTTCATTTTCTCAAGTAACATTGGTCCCAGCCGGGTAGCCGGCAGCCGGTCCCTTTGACCGGCTGGGACACGCTGTATATTCATTGGTTTTCAAATAATACATTGGTGTCATCCGGGTAGCCGGCAGCCGGTCCCCTTGACCGGCTGGCACACGCTGACTTTCTCTTTACTTTTCTTTCTTATGTTTTCATTTATAATAGTTCGCATGGTTCGTTTATCGTATAAATTTACGTAATGACTTTAAATATTCATGTTTAGAATATATGATATCCCATTCGCTTGTATCGTATGTTTTGTGACGGTTTTGGATATATCCCACTTTGAGTCGAGTTTTACATATGTTATGAATTTGAGCACTAAATGTTAAGTGCTATGTACTCTCATTCCCCGGCTACCTCCTTACTCGTAAGGCTGGAATGTCGGAACGAGGAGTGTACCCTTATTGCTTAAATGCATGTTTAGTGGGCATATGACGACGTTGTTGGGAGGCGAACGCTTTGCGTTGATCGACCTGGCCGTCAAATGTTGTATACTTGCGAGGTGGTGTCATTTTATGTAGCGTACCGCTTGTTTATGATGCTTGTACCCTTTCCGCCTCTTTCATCAAGGTTGCCCGAATTTGGGGTACTCGGCTTCTATTTGGTTGTCCGAGTCTTGGATGCGAAACGTTTATCGCATGTCGAATCGGAAAATGTTATTTCGAGAGTCTGTCCAGGTTTAGACTAGGATCGGATATTTATATCGTCGTCCTACCAGGAGGAATTGTGTCTACATATACGAAATGATGAATCGTGTATGTGTTCAGGGAAATGTTTATCCCGTGGATGCGATTTTCATCATAACGGCAATGTACATGATGCTAGTGCGTGTCATTTACCGTGAGAGATGATGTCAACGTATTCATACGTTTGGATGGATGATTATATGATTGATTATTTGTAATCTTTGGATGACTTGGCATGCTTTGTTTGTCGAGTCTCAATCTTATCAAGCTTATGCCGCTAACGGTGAGATGCAAGCCCTAGTGAGTGTATGGTTGCCTAAGAGTGTCTTCCCCGAGTTTATCTATAATATGATGGTTACGGTTTTGTACTTCATGCACCGATATCTTTATATATATTGAATTGCCTATTTATCCTTCTCGTATTTCACATGTATATTTATATATGCATGCTTCTACTTTCGTATTTCCGTTTAAGTATGTTATTTGTGATATGGCTGGGAGAACCCGGAGTTACTCCCCACTGACTGTGGCGTTCATGTTTTTCATGGATGAACAGGTTGCTTGCTTGGATGGATTTTGCTTGTTGTATTTTGGGTTCGGGTGTGAGCTAGCGGGCGTTGGTCTTGACGAATCACCCCTAGACGTTTATTAGCTAGTTTGCTAATAACTTTGATATTTGATAACATTTTGAGAGACTTCGTCTCTTTGTAGTATATTCTATTTTAGTTTGTATTTATTTGACATTCCTCGTATTTTTATCTTAGCATGTAAAAAGTTTTACAAACACCGTATTTTCCGCTATATAAATCACATGCTTGTTATGTTTTATTTCCGCATTCGCGAGGGTTGTCACAATGAAGAAGACAACGAAGATAGGATGGGCGTTTCTCAAGGTCACTCGATCTAGGATTGTTAGAAGGGGTAGATTAATTGATTGAATTGCAATTGTATGGTTATCGTTTAATTAGCGTCTTAAATCTAGTTAATTGATTACTGACCAGGATTAACTAACTAGTCTCGCAAATTAGGATTTTCACCGACAGGGTTAAGACTAATATAGGCTATGATAATTGAATAGAACTTGTTTAATGATAGCGATCGCATGTATAATTGTAGATCGAAAGGGCATAATTGAATCAATCGATCTTGCGACCTTAGATAGCTTTATTGCATGTTAATTGATTATCCCTCTATCCCCTAATAATAATCCTAGTGAACCTGAGACCCGAGACTTTTAATTTTGTTGAATTCATCTTTTATTATTATTGTTATTGCAATTAGTTTAGAAACCAAAAATCAAACCTTCAAGAAATTGTTACCTTAAGACAAACTTAGTTATTAGCAAACTAGATTATTACCACCTTCTTGTGGATTCGATACCTTACTTATCACTAACTATTAGTTAGTACTGAGTTAGGTTTACTTTGATTTAGGGAACGCGACTTTACCCTTATCATCTGCCTCGGTCACTAGTTTAAAACTGTTTTATACACGATTATTAAGGTAAGGAGAGACGATTGAGTTTATGATGATTGAAGAAAAAAAATCAAAAGCAACTTGAAATGGGGAGAAAAGTTAGTAGTCCCTACCCACATCTATGAGGATCACGTGTCCTATATTTGCGTTCTATCTTGTATCTTATACTCTCTCCTTTGGACACATAGACATAAAAACACATGTATAAAGTATATTTATTTATTTCTTATGGTGATGGGTTAACATAAGAGTTGCATGTAGAGTAGGCGGTGGGCCGTGCCGTGTCAGCCTGCGCCCCGGCCCGTCGTGCCAGCCCAAAATTTTGGCTCGGTCCGTCGGTCCACTGGGTCGTGCCGTGCCGGCCCGACCACCTCTACCCGCTGCCGCAGCCCGACCATTGGCCTGGGAAAATAGGGCCCGTGCCGTGCCTGGCCCGTGGGCTCGGTCGTGCCTGACCCGGGCCGGCCCAATGTAATTTTTTTTTTTAAAAAAAAAAATAATTTTTTTATTAAATAAATTATGAATAATGAATAAGAAATATTAATAATGATTTTAAAAAAAAATTATTAGTTAATTAATTAATAATGTATAATCAACTAAATATTAATGTAATTAATTATAAATATTAACGTAATTAATTATAAATCCGAATGAGACCATGTGCTTGGGTCGTGCCGCCGTGTCAGGCCCGCCGTGCCTATCTCGGGCCGTGCCTTGGCACGGGGATTTCTCTATTAGCCGCGCCGTGGCCCGCCTCCCTACCCGTCGTGCCGGACTCGTGTCGGCCCGAACTTTCGCTCGGGCTTGTGCCGTGTTGGGCCGGATTCGTGCCGGACCCGTGCCGCCCGTCATGCATTTGGCCTGACTGCCAACTCTAGTTGCATGAGACAAGAGATGAGACACAAAAATAGGACAAAGGATACTCATTACACTCACATGAGTTGTTTTATCTACTAGAAATTAAAAGTGTTAAGGAAATATCTTTAATTAGAGTTGTAAACTATTGACTGAAACACTCGAAAAAGAAAAGTGTAAACTATTGACCATGACTAAGATAGTAGCTAAACAAGTTTATGCAAGAGCTCAACAACTTTAAGACTGTTGTATTGTACAACTGAAGGTGTAATCATATTTGCGATACTAGTGAGCTTAGTTTTTTCCTTTATTTGAGAAAAATAATAAGTCGGCGTTTGGTTCATTAGCTCATAAATCGGATTATCCGACTAAAAGGCATGGTGAAGTTATATATTTAAAAATTAACCACTCCCTCCTATTCTCAATAACATTCCCCATTTTTATTTTCGTCTATTCACAATACTTTCCCTATTTTCTTTTTTGGTAAGTGTTTGTGTGGTCCAAATTTAATTGTAGGGTAGGGTAGTGTATTTGTGTGGTCCAAATTTAATTATATGGTGGGGTAGTGTGTTTTCTTAATTTTTGTTTTAAAGGGGAAGGGGAAGGGGAAGGTTATTGAAAATATGAGGGAGTATTTTTGTAGAATAATTATATCGTGGATGTACTTTGAACTTATTCAAAATTGGGTCGGATACTGTGCAGTAAAAAGGCAATTTTTTTAGTCTTCCTCTTCGAGATCTTGGTATCATTATGATTTTTATGTAATATTTTTCCTAAAAGATTGTTAAGATTGATTTTTACAAAATTTATATTTGATAAAGATTTATTTTTACTATTAGCTATATATATAAAAAGGAAAAATATTAATGAGTTTCAACAAACTTTGACTAAAAAATGAGAGGGAGATGAGAAAAATGAGGTTGAGGGGTTGATATTCCAGTAGACATCTATGGGTGAAAATAAATGGGATGACCAATTAAAGGCAATTAAAGGAGCCTTTTTGGTAGCTGAATCTCTTTACTTATTTCCATAAAAAAATAATCTCTTTTAACACAAAAACCGAAACAAACTTCCTCTCTCCTCTGTCTCCTTCCTGACTTCCTCCATAAATATATATCTTTTACCTTTTTTAATACAACCCTTTTATTTATTTCTTTTTTTTAATTAAAAAAAAATCCCTTGTAGTACTCACGTTATAAAAACCAATCCAAAGACCTCATAATATTTCGTTTGCCATTTTCCTTTGCTTAAACTTTGCATGCCTTTTCTCCCTTCACCTACACAATAATAATAATGGCAGTTGATGAAGCAAAGTATATGAATTTCTTCAGAGAAATACTTCCTTCAAACAACAACAACATAAATAACACCAATATTAACCAATTTTACGTCTTCAACAACAACAACAACAACAACGTTATAAACTCGTCGTCGTTTGATCCGATGTACAACTTAAACGGCGTCGTGTTGAACCAGGTAACTGGGAAACAACAGTTAACTCCAGCGGTTAAAGATGACAGTGGTATAACCTTCAACAACAGCTTTATTCCTTCTAGAAAACGTTCCAGAGAAACAATCTCATGTGTTGCACCATCGCAGTTGCTTACCATGCACCCCGTTTCTAACGCAACAACAACAACTACTACTACTTGTAATACTACTAATACTACTACTAATACTAATACCAATCTTATTCAATCTCTCTCTTTTCTTGGTCAAGATCTCTCCTTGCAAATCATGCAGCAAGACTTGGAATTTCACAGATTCATTTCTAATCATGTAAATTACTCTCTTTCTTTTCTTTTCTTTTTTCTTTTCATATCTCATTGAAGACGGGTCATGTTGTCTCTCAAACAAAGGCAAGTCGGCGCTTGCTTCTTTGTGAGAGGTATCCATCCGTCTTGAACAAAGAATTTGTGAATTTTTTTTTTTATATTCCATACATTTTCTTGAAATATATTTTGGTGATAAATATAAACATATTAGTTTCATTGTCAAAAATGAATTTTAGTAAAATGGTGGGAGTATTTAATTCAAAAAAATAATGGGATGATGACAGGTCGGGTTGTATATCACAAAAAGGCAAGTGGAAACTCACTTGGTTTTCTACTTGCCTCTTTGTGTGAGGTAACTGGGTATATCCGTCTTGAACTAGAATTTGTGAATCATTTTATTTGTAAATATATTTTAGTAAATTCATTTATATTAATTGGGTGATGATGGAATATATGGATGAACAGATGGAGAGAATGAAAGTAGAGATAGAAGAAAGGAAGAAAGAGCAAATAAGGAGAATAATGGGAGGAATGGAAGAATCAATAGGAAGAAGATTAAGAGATAAAGAAGAAGAATTAACAAAAATAGGGAGGATTAATTACGCATTAGAAGAAAAGGTGAAATCAATGTACTTAGAGAATCAAATATGGCGAGATTTAGCGCAAACAAATGAAGCAACAGCAAATGCATTGAGAACAAATCTAGAACAACTACTTGAACAAATGAAAGACAATGCGGAACGCAAGGCAGCGGCGGAGATGGTAGACGACGCCGTTTCGTGTTGCGGCAGCGGCAGCGGCGGAGATGAGGAGGATAATGTTGGGGATAGTCACGAGTCGCGTAAAAAAGGCAAGTTTGTTGAGGAAGGTCATAATGGGTGGATTTACCGCGGTAAAACTGGAGGAAATGGTGGTAACAGTCAAATTAATAATAATAATGAGGGTAACGGGAGGCTGTGCAGGAAATGTGGGGATGCTGAAAGTAGCGTATTGCTTTTACCTTGCAGGCATCTTTGCCTTTGCACTGCATGTGGGCCCGCGGTTAATTCCTGCCCCATTTGTCATACGGTCAAAAATGCCAGTGTTCATGTTAATTTGTCATGAATGTAGATTGCAAAATTAAAAGGAAATACACAAACAAAAGTATATTTTTCAAGTACAGATTCTCTCTTTTTTTTCTTTTTAATTATTTAATTTATTATGTTCAGAATTTTTTGTAGATGTAAACTTATAGCAATAGTTAATTATATTTTAATTCTGATCCAGAATTCATATGACATTACTGTTCAATTACCTTGTCCAAATCTCATTCATTGCGATCTCTTTATTTCCTTATTTTTTCATTTACATAGGCTGTGTTTTAAGTTGAATGGAAGGAGTAAATCACATCATGGAGGTTTTATGTTCGTGTCACATGTTATATGGATCATGAATCCTCAATTCAAATCTGACCCAATTAAGTTTGTGTCGTGTTTATGTCGACCCATTTATATATATGGGTCATCAAGTCTCAACTCTAACCCGTTAATTTTGTATCGAGTTCGTGTCGTATCTTTGTGTTATGTTAATATTTGGAAAGTATTAATATAGTTATTCGATGGTGGATCAATAAATATTATTATTAATAATTTAGTAAACATGTCATTCGTGTCGGGTTCGTATTTTAAGAACTCGACCCAAACCGATACAATCAAATCTCGTGCTTTGTTCGTGTTGACCCACTTACATAAGTGGGTATTAAACTTAAATTCAAACCCGTTAAGTTTGCGCCGGATTCGTGTCTTGTTTTCGAGTCATGTCATTGTTCCCCGACCGATATTGAGTTTTTAACCCAAAATTTACCGATGTTTTTTTATGGAGTATATATTTTTGATAATAGCCAAAAATAAAGTGATAATTAGTCAAATTCATGGTTTATTATGCATAAGGTTTCATTTAAAAAATGTGGTCATTTTTAACGACAAATGTTACAACTTAGAAAATTATTCGGGTGACCTTAGATAAAAAATGATTGCATTTTATTGTCATGGGTCAAATTTTTTTCGATATTCAACTTAAGACAAAAAGTGACCGTCTAAAGGAAGACTTCCTATTAAATAAATGCATTCACGATAAAGATGAAGTTTATAAATTTTTAAAGATCTTTTGGATTTATTTAACAGTAAAGGCAGGTTGCAATCTAGTGAATTTGCATATATTTAGAGCTACATTCAAAATTAACATTTTCTTGTAACGTGTGTTTATTAAGAAGCAACTTAAATATATATTTACAAGATTATTTTGTTAATTAAATTAAATATAAGTTTGTACATTAATATATCAGGTTATATGGTTAAAAATCTTCGTAATTACGTGTTCATATATGAATTTTACTCTTTTACATATATTTTTTTCATTAACTTTCCACATCATACCCTTTCCCCAAATCTAGACAAATTAAAGCTTATATATTACGTTTTCCCTAAAATCGAATCTAATTGTTCTAAAAAACTAAATAATGGATTAAAATTCTCCAACTGATGAATTAATTTTATTGTTTAGCATTTATTAATATGTTTTATTCAAATTATTAGGATTTTTTTATTGCTAATTAGTGAATTAGTTGTGAAAAAGTTCGAAGTGGTCCGGAACTGTGGACGTTATTCTAGGGATGGGATGGGTTCTGGGTGTCCAGGTATAGTGATCGATGGCTGTCGGTGCAGGGCAAGGCGGAACGTGGCCGAGCGGGGGAAAGGGGGAGTGTTGGGGAAGGCGAGTGCGAGGGGAGGGTGGTGATGGGGGGTATATGGTTGTGGGTTGAATTGGGGAAGGCCGGGAAGGTCGGGGGTAGTCGGATCCAAAGGAGAGTGGTGGTCAGAGTATGGGAGGAGGGTGTTGGGGAGGGATTGTCGGAGAGGGGAGTGCGGGAAAGGAATGGAATCTGAGGTCGGTGGTTGTGGTAACTGGCGAAGGGCAGTCCACGCCGGCCAGAGCCTTGTTTGTCAGCTACCAGAGTAAGGGGTGAACGGAAATTTTATGACCAGAGTAAGAGGTGTTGGTGGTGAAGTGAGACGAGGAAAGGAAGGAAAAAAAAACAAATTGGATAAAAGACAATTGAAAAATGATAATGGTATAATTATAAAAGGCGTATGTGAAAGAGTAAAATTCGTATTGAAAAAACACTCCCCAAAATCTTTCTTTAATCTGCTTTTTAACCTTTGTGTTCTCATAGTAGTCATTAAAACTGTTCATATTACTTTATATTATATTAATTTAGACCTCATGCAATAAATACATGATATACATGAAGTTTTACTTTTTAGTTTTTTATTATTTGACATTTCATTAATGTTTTTCTTACATTTCACATCTTTATATTTTAGAGAAAAAAAAGTTTGAAACTGCAAAATTAATTAGAAGTATTGTGTGTTTTTAGGATGTATATTATAGTGAAAACATTTTTTTTCTAAAATGATTTTGGGGCGTGCTTTTTCACATATGGATTTTATATGGAAAAAGGAGAGAAAATGAGTTTCTTTTGTTTGATTATCGACATGGAAAAAAGAAACACGCCTTTGATGTATGTATTATATCAATACTTATAGCAACTAATCTTGTGTGTATTTTTTGTGCTTTTAAAGTTTATAAGTTATTAATATATTTTAATGTATTGTTTATTACTTATATTGTAATTTTTTTGCTTACTGTTTAAGCGGACAAGTTTATAATTTTATAATATAACTTTTAATTTTTAAAATGAAACTCAAAAAAATTATTATAAGGGGTTGTTTGGTTGCATGTAGGAAATGCACTTTCATAGGAATTTTCACTTCACAGGATTTTACATTTCATGTGAATTAGAAAAACTTGTTTGGTTGCATGTAGGAACTCTAATTCCATAGGAATTCCCACTTACCTAGGGAGGCCTAGGTAAGCAACTTCCTCCATTTTGGAGGAATTGGAATTCATGGGAAGTCTCAATTCATGTGAATTGTGTCAACGAAACAACTCACCATTTTTACAATTCACATGAATTAGAGTTCCTATGTTATTTAAGGGGCAACCAAACAACCCCTAAAACTCATATACCAAATAATCACTGCTTGTATAATTTATGAACTACTTTTACATGATGAATAATTGTTGGAAAATAAAATAGAAAATGACAATGAATTTAACTTTATATTTATAAATATAATGAGAGATAAAGTTTTTTGAAAATAAAGATGAAATGTTGTTTGATGTTGATAAAGTAGTTGTATGAAATATGTATCGTGTGTTATGGGTTCCATATCCATGACAGCATTGAATCAACCTAGTCCAGATCTCATTGATTGCCATCTATATTTGTTCTTTCTTTAATATTGCCCTTTCATGTTCCCCTTTAATTTGTTTCCACTTTAGTTGCGATATATTGGCATGTGAGGAGAATCTTAGGAGGGAAGATATATAAAATAACATTAGGTCTGGCTTAAGATGGATATCATTTGTGTAAAACTTAAGTCGAGTCATTTAGTATCAAGTAGTGGTAATAAAGATAAAATTTTTGATATTTTTAGGCAAAAAGTGGGGTGATTTGTATATATATTTAACCCGTCTTAAATTTTAGACGAATAGTGACCGTCTGAAATCATAATTTGGGATAAAATAAAGGGTGTATTGTATTAGTATAGTGAAATTTAGTAGAGTAGAACAAAAATGGGGGTTAGTGGGGTGAGAGAGCAATAATGAAAAATGTGAATGGTTTGGGGCATACTTTGCCGAAATTGGGTGAACCACTGAGCTGCCGTGGGGTGTGGGGTTGGGGTCCCTAAGTGGGCACAATGTTTGCATTGCATTTGCTACCAATAATTATGTCACATTTACTTTTTTGGTCATCTCTATGGCATAGCTTTTCCATAAAGTTATATAGCCTATATCAGATCATGGAAGAATAAATACTATTCTCCCCACAACTCTTTTAAACATCTTATATTTTCGGAAAATTCACGCGGTACCCTTGAGGTTTGACAATTTGCACAATATGCCCAATTTTTTTATCCGAAAAAGTTTAAGAGGCCATAACTCGTGTTTACGAACTCAGAAAGTGATGATTTTTTTTTTCAAATCGATCATCTTTCCGAGAACTACGATTTGAAAAAAAAAATTGTCGTATTCGGATATCGTGTCTAGGAGTTTTTGTATTTCAAAGTTTCTTTTATCGAAAAAACTTTGAATGACCATATCTCTTGGTCACGAGTTCCAAACACGATAATTTTTTTCTTCAATTCGTAGTTCTCGAAAAGATGTTCGATTTGAAAAAAAAAATTGTCACATTCTGAGCTCGTAAACACGAGTTATGGCCTCTTTAACATTTTCGGATATAAAAATTGGGCATATCGTGCAAAACGTCAAACCTCAAGGGTACCGCGTGAATTTTCCGTATATATTTTTTTTTTCCACTTTAATCAATTCCTTTGACAATAGTAAGAAACTTAATTTTTTTTCTGAAATGATATTAAATTCAAAGATATTAATGAAATTGTGTGTTCCTAGAAAGAAATTACTTATAAACTAGTTTTAACCCAGTGCAAAATTGCACGGGAGTGTTTTTATGAAAAGTAGTAAATATACTATTAACAAAATATACATGATATAATTGGGTGGAATCTATACAATTAGCTAAATATATTTTACGCATAATAATTCTTATGGAAGGCGCTTTTACACTAAATTAGTATAACACGACCTTACAATTTTACTTATTGAGAGATTAAATATAAACTGATGGAAAAACGGTACAACAAAAAGTAATATATGGTGTACGTATACTATAAAATTGGATACTAAATAAAAATTGTTAGAATCTACTCCGTATGATGAAATTGGTACAACTGATCTAATATGAAAACATATAGCAATGTAGCACACAAAAGAAACATTGTGAGCCAAAATCAATAATAGAAATGGTACGAAATTATATCAGGGGTAGACAAAAATGTCTCTCAATACCGTCTCTCCAAAGTTTCTTTGTGAACTACACATGTTTTGAAAA